>JAKZJZ010000430.1:0-49965 GCA_022702705.1 Papilionanthe hookeriana x Papilionanthe teres
CTTCCCTTCCTCTCTCTCCCTCTCTTGCTCTCTCTTTCTCTCTCACACACACTCTCCCCCTCTCTCCCTCTCAATCTCTTCCAATTCATCCCCCTCTCTCTCCCACTAACTCTAATTTTTTACCACATCTTTTCATCTCTCTCACTCTCTCTCCATATCTTCCTTCACTCTCTCTTCCTCTCACTCCCACTCTCTTCCATCCCTCTCACTCCTTCTGTCCATCTCTCTCTTCCTCACTCACACTTTTCTCTATTTATGCTTTATCACTTTTACTTTCTCTATTGCTTTCTTCTTGCTCTCTTTGACACACTGTCTCTTGCTCTCTTTTATTACTCTCTTATCACTTTACCTATTCTTTCTCTCTAACCATCTCTCTCTTTCTTCCTCCCTCCATCTCTCCCTCTTTCATTAATTCAATCTCTTGCTATGTCTTTTCTCCATCTCTCTCCATATTTCCCTAATATCTTTCTCTAATTACCTATCACTCGCTATCTTTTGCTCTATCTTCCCTGAGTCTCTCTTCTCTCTCGATTTCGGCCTTACCATATCTCTCTATCTCCCTTTGCTCATTCTTCAATCCCTATCTTAACTCCCTCTCTTGCTCTCTCTCTCTCACTCTATATTTCATCTCTTATTGTTATTTGTAAACTCACTTTTGCCCCCTCACTGTCACTCTCCCTTGCACTTTCTTCAATCTCTTTCTCTTGTCTCTCTTTACTCACTCTTTCTTTCCCTCTATCTATCACACTCTTTCTCACACTCCCTCCCTCACACACAATCTCTCAATCTCTCTCACATCTTACTCTCTATCCTCAGATCCATCTCATTATTTATTATTTTTTCACATACATCTCCCATTCCTCCTTGATAACTCCCTCTTTCAATCCATCCCTCCCTCTCATTCTTCCTCTCTCTCCTCTTGCACTCACTTGTTCACTCCCTCTCTCTCCCTATCTTTCTCTCTATCGCTCCCTATCATTCCCTCTCACTTGCTCACTTATCTCTTAATTTCACTTTTCTCGATTTCTCTCTCGCATTTCCTCTCTCTCTCTCTCACCCACTCTCTTATCCTTTCTCTCATTCTCTCCCTCTGCTACCCTCCCTCCCATGCTCTCAATCTCAATCTCTCTCCCTCTCTCCCTCACTCCCTCTCCACCTCCTTATCTCCTCTCCTTTTAACTCATTCTCTTACTCTCCCTCCTCTCTCTCCTTTTCCCCTATCTCTCTTCTCTCTCTCCTCTTGCACTTAATCAATCTCCCTCCTTCCCTCTCATTTTCTCCATTACTCTCTCCCATTCCTCTCTCTTGCTCTCTTCTCTCACTTTCTCATCCCTCTATTTCTCTCTCACAGCCTTCCGCTATCTCTCTATCTCTTTCATTTTACCACTCATGCTTTCCCTCACTCTCTCTATTTCTTTCTTTTTACCCCTCTTTTCTCTATATCTCTCTCACTCGTCCTTTCTCTCCCCTCTCTCCATCCCACCTCTCACTGCCCACTCTCTCTATCTCAATCTCTCGCCCTCTCTCCATCCCACTTCTCACCCTCCCACTCTCTCTATCTCTATATTATTTTCTCTCCCTCTCTGTCTCATTCTCACTATCTGTTCTCCTTTCCTATCTTATACTCTCTTTTACACTCTTCTTTGATGCTCCCTTTCCTCTCTTCCTCTTCCACTTTCTCTCATTCTACCTCCACTCCCTCTCTCCTCTTACTTTCAACCCTTCCACTCACTCTCCCTCTCTTCTTTCCTTCCGTCGTTCCCTCTCTCTCCCTCCTTATCCCCCTCTTTATCTTCCTCTCTCTTGCTCCCTCTCACACACACTAATATCCTCTTCTTGTGCTCACATTACATCTCACTCACTTATTCTTACTCAATCTTTCCACAGCCTCTCTTCTCACTCCTCTCACTTTCTCTTTCCTACTCTCTCTTTAAACGCTCTCACTTCCACCTATCTCTTTCTCCCTCACGACCTTCATCTCTCTTTCACTCTGTATTCCACCCTCTGTTTCTCTCTCTTGATATCTTTTTTGTCTCTCACTTTTGACCCTCCCATTATCCCTCACTTTCTCTCTCTCGCTCTCCATACCTTTTTCGCTCCCTTAATCCCTCTCTCTCTTTCTTTCACACTCTCCTTTATTGTTCTTTCTTCTCTTTTTCCTCTTACTTTTATCTCTCACTATTTCCCACATACTCTCTCCTCTCTCACTCACTTGATTCCATCCCACCCTCTCTCATTCACTCTCTCTCTCCTTCCCTCACTCTTCCTCCCTTTATCGCTCTCCATTTGATGCTCTCCCTATCTCTCTCAGTCTCTCTCTCCTTCCCACTCTCTCCCTCTGATGCTCCATCTTGCTTTCACCATTCTCCTGTTCTTGGTTTCTTTATATCCTCACTCACGTACTCTTACTCGATCTTCCCTTAGTCTCTCTTCTCACTCTCTCTCTCTTTCACTCTCTCTTCCTTTCTCATTCATGCACTCTCTTTAATCCGTCTCACTACCTCCTTCATTCTCTCTTTCTCACTTACTCTCTCCCTATCTCTCTCAGTCTCCATTCCATCTCAGTTTATCTCTTATTCACTCTCTCTTATCTCTTTTTTAATGCTCGCTTTATCCCTCACTGCCTTTCTCTTATCTCCCTCCTCATTTACTCCCTTCACCACTCACTTTCTCTCCCTCTCCTTATCACCCTCCCTCTCACTCGCCCACTCTCTCCCTCTCTCATGCTCTCTCTTCCCTCATTCTCTCTTCACTCTATTTCTCTCTCACACTTTCTCCCTTTCTCGCTCCCCCTTCTTCTCTCTTCAGTTTCACTCTCACTTGTACTCCCTCGCTCTCTCTACCTCGCTTCATGTTCACTCTCTCTTCAATTGCTCGCTCTCCAGTCTCTCCTCTCGATCTTCCCTTAGTCTCTCTTCTCACTCTCTCTCCCTTTCACTCTCTCCTCCTTTCTCATTCATGCACTCTCTTTAATCCGTCTCACTGCCTCCTTCATTCTCTCTTTCTCACTTACTCTCTCCCTATCTCTCTCAGTCTCTATTCCATCTCAGTTTATCTCCTATTCGCTCTCTTCTATCTCTATTTTAATGCTCCCTTTATCCCTCACTGTCTTTTTGTAGTCTCCCTCCTCTTTTACTCCCTTCACCACTCACTTTCTCCTCCTCTACTTATCTCCCTCACTCTCGCTATCCCTCTCACTCGCCCACTCTCTCCCTCTCTCACGCCCTCTCTTCCCTCATTCTCTCTTCACTGTATTTCTCTCTCATACTTTCTCCCTTTCCCACTCCCCCTTCTTCTCTCTTCAATTTCACTCTCACTTCTACTCCCTCACTCTCTCACTTTCTCGCTTCATGTTCACTCTCTCTTCGATTGCTTGCTCTCCTCTCTCTCCTCTCAATGTTTCTCTCCCTCTCTCCTCTCTCTCTTGCTTCATTCTCTCCCTCCCTCTCTCCCACTCCCACTCTCTCTCCTTCTCTCTTTCCCTCTCTCCATCTCTCCCTCTCACCCTCATCCAACTCATGTCCCTCTCTCTCCCACTAAATCTCATTCTCCATCCCATCTCTCCTTCCCTCTCACTTTCTCTCAATATCTTCCATCACTCACTCTTCTCTCTCACCCTGTCTTCCTCTCTCACTCCTGTTCTCTTCAATGTCTCTCACTCCCTTCCTCTATCTCTCTCTTTCTCACTCTCTTGCTCTCCCGCACTTTTCGCTATTTATGCATCATCACTTTACTCACTATTCTATCCAACAATCTCACACTCTCTTCCTCCCTCCCTCTCTCCTTCTTTCATTATTTCAGTCCTCACTCTATAGCCCTCTCACCCTCCCACTATCTCCATATCCCCTCTACATCTCCCTCTCTCTACCTCAGACTCAAATCTATCTTCCCTCAGTCTCTCTTCTCCCTATATTTCTGTCTCACCATATCTCCTTCTCTCCCTCTCGCTCACTTTTCAAATCCTATCTTCAATCCCTCTTTTTCTCTCTTTCTCTCTCTATTTCATCTCATTTATTGCTTTCTTGCTCTCTTTGACCACCTCTCTCTCTCTATCATTTTGTTCTATCACCCTCGTTTCTCTCACTTTACTCTCCTTACTCCTCTCTCTCACTTCATTTTTGTCACTAATTTACTCCTTCTCCCTCACTCTCCTTTTCTCCATTGCTCACTCTCATTCCTCCTTCATTGCTCCCTCATCTCACACTTCCTCTTTTCTCTATTTCTCTCTCACTCCTCCTCTCCCATTCTCTATCTCTCATCATTTCTCTCTTATTCTCTCCCTTCTGCTTCCCCCTCCCACTCTCCCTATCTTAATCTCGGTCCTTCTCTCTCCCTCTCTCCCTATCCATCTCCCTCTCTCTTTCCTTCTCATGCATTCTCTTAATCTCCCTCTTTATCTCAAATATTGCTCACTATCTTTAGCGCTCTCTCAATTCCTATCTCTCTCTTAAATCTTTATCTCTCTCTCTCCCTCCCTCTCTCACTCCATCTCTCTCTTCAATCTCTCTCACTCTCTCCCTCTATCTCTTCCTCTCACTCTCTCCCTTACTCTTGCCCTCTATCTCTCTCTTTCTCGCTCCCTACCTTTCTCACTATATCTCACTCTCTTTATGTTTCTTTCTCTCAATCGCAGGCTCTCTTTTGCTCTTTTTTCTCTCTTTTACTCACTCTTGATCTCTCTATGTCCATCAATCTCTCTTTCACCCCCTCTTCTCTCTTTTATTTTATTACTTCCCCTCCCTTCCTCCCTTCTTATTTCTCTCTCTAGCTCCCTCTCTCTATTTCCATCTCTTTCCTCACTCTCATATCTTTTTACATCTCTTTCTCTCTTTTTGTCTCTCTCTCCTTTCCTGGCTCCTCAATCTCTTCAGCTTCACTCTACTCCCTCACTCTCTTCTCTCTCATTCTCTCTTGCTAACTCTCACTCTCTCTCCCTCCTTCCGTCTCACACTCCCTCCCTAACTCTCTCTTGCTCCATCTATCGTTCCCTCGCACATACTCTCTCTCTCTCTCCATTTTTTGACTCTCTCAATCTCACTCTCTTCTCTCTCTTATTGTTTCTCACTTTCTCCCTCTTTCTCCTTCCCTTCCTCCTTCCTTTAACTCTCTCCCTCCCTCTGTCTCATACCAATCTCTCACTCTCTTTTCTTTAATCATGTTCTCACTCTCTCCCTCTATTCCTATATATCTTTTTTGCTCCCTTGCTCACTCTCTATTTCATTCTCTAACTCTTTATCTCACTCTTCTCTATCGCTCTCCCTCACATTTTCTTCTCTTCCCACTCTTCTAATCACTTTTTCTCTCTTCTTTCATTCTCCCACTCTCGTTCTCTTTATCACACTCTCTCCCGCTCTATCTTTCTCACTCTCTCATTCTTGCCCTCTAAGGTCTCTCTTTATCACACTCTCTCCCCCTCTATCTTTCTCACCCTTCCTCTCCATCTCACTCTCTCTCTCGAGCTATCACACGCGCTCTTACACTTCTCACACACACTCTCTCAATCTCTCTCCCTCTCACCCTCTTATGTTCCATTTCTCAATCTCTATCTTACTCTCTCTTAAAATATTGCTCTTTCTCTCGCACTTTATCCTCTCTCTCCATTGCTACATCATCCTCTCTTCTCTCTCTATTCCCTCTATATTATTTACTCCCTCTCTTTCTTAAACTCCATTCTCTTTTCGATCATATGCTCATTTTTTCTCTCTTCTTTGTTGCTCTCTCTTTATTGTTTGCTTGCTCTCTCTTGCCCTCTCTTTGTCCTCTCAATTACTCTTTCTTTTATCACCCTCTCTTCTCTATATTTACTCACTATTTCTCTTCCTCTATCCCTCACTCTCTCTCAGTCTCCCTCCCTCACTCCCTATCTCAAAGGCTCTCACATCTCACTCTCGCTGCTCATCACCATCTCAATATTTCTTAGGTTCTCTCACACATCTCTCTCTCCTCTTCTGTCCCTCCCTCTTTCACTCCATTCATCCCTCTCTTTCTCCCTTTCTCCATATCTCTCTCTCCTCTCTCTCCACTTGCACTTACCCACTCAATCTGCCTCCCTCCCTCTCATTTTCTCCATCGCACTCTCCCATTCCCTTTCTTTTGATCTCTATTCTCTCACTTTCTCTTCTCTCTATTTCTCTATCATTATCCCTCATCCTTTCTTTCTCCCTCTATCATTTTTTCTGACTCCCACTCTCCTCCCATTTCTCGCCCTACCAATCTCTCTATCTCAATATGTCTCTCTCTCTTTCTCTTTTTCTCCATCTCTCTTTCTCACTCATTCTCTTAACCTCACCCCTATCTCCATCTTACTCCCTCTCACTTCCCCTCTCACTTCCCCTCTCTCCCTCTTAAATCTTTCATGCTCTCTCTCTCCCTCTCTCACTCGCTCTCTCCCTGTATTTCCCTGGTCTCACTCTCTCCATTACTCTTGCCCTCCATCTCTCTCTTTCTCACTCTCTTTCTTTCTTACTATGTCTCTTACACTCTATTTTGTTTCTCTCACTCTCTTGCTATCTTTTCTCTCTTTTTACTATTTCCCTCTATCTCTCTATTTCCACCTCGCTTCCTTTCTCCCTACCTCTCACATTCCCTATTTATCTCACTTTCCTCTCTTCCTCTCTCTCTCACGTTCTCTCCACTTGCCCTCCCTAGCTCTCCTTCTCTCTCTATCTCTCTCTTAAACTCTTTGTCATTCTCTCTCTCATTCTCTTATTCTCCCTCCCTCTCCCACTTGCTTACTCACTCTTAATCTTCCCTCAATCTCCTTCTTTCCCAATATCTCTCATTCTTCCTCCTTTTCTCTCCATTCCTCTCACTTTCTCACAATTTATTTTCTTCCCCTCCATATCTCCCTCTCTCTAGCTCACACTCAACTCTATCTTCCCTAAGTGTCTTTTCTCTCCATATTTCTGTCTCACTCTATCTCCTTCTCTCCCTTCTGCTCACATTTCAATCCCTATTTTACTAACCCTCTTGCTCTCTATCTCTCTCACTCTCTATTTCATCTCTCTTTAATGCTTTTCTTGCTTTCTTTTGTCCTCCTTCTATCTCTCTCTTGCTCTTTCTTCTATCACCCTCTCTTTTCTCTTTGGTCACTCTTTCTCTCCCACTATCGTTCAGTCTCTCTCACTCTCCCTTGCACTCACTCTCAGTTTATCTCAGATCTCACTCTCTCCCCTCATATTCATCTCAATATTTCTTATTTTCTCTCACAGATCTCTCTTTCTCAATCTCTCCTCTCTCTCACTCTTGTTGTACTCACTCATTCACTCCCTCTCTCTCCCTCTCATTTTCTCTACTGCTCTCTCTCTCTCATTCCCTCTGTCTTGCTCCCTCTTCTCTCACTTTCTCTTTTCTCTACTTCTCTCTCTTCATCTCTCATTCATTCTCTCATCCTATCTCTCATTCTCTCCCTTCTGCTTCCTTCCCTCCCACTCCCCCTATCTCAATTACCAACCCTCTCTCTTCCTCTCTCCTTCTCAATATATCTCTCTCCATTCCTTCTCATGCATTCTCTTAATCTCCCTCGCTATCTCAATCTCGCTCTCTATCTTTTTCTCTTTCTTCCTCTCTCGCTTACTATCTCTCTCTTAAAACCTTCTCTCACTTTCTCTCTCCCTCTCTCACTCTCTCCCTTTATCTCCCCTTTTCTCACTCTCTCCCTTACTCTTGCCCTCTATCTCTCTCTTTCTCACTCACTCCCTTTCTAACTATTTGTCACTCTCTAATATGTTTATTTCTCTCACTCTCTATTATGAATAGAGAGAGATGGTGAGGGAGAGAGGGAGAGAGATTGAGATGGAGAGAGTGGGAGGGAGGGTAGCGGAGGGAGAGAAAGAGGGAGAAAGGATGAGAGAGTTCAAGAATGGGAAAGGGAAAGTGAGAGAGAAATAGAGAAAAGTGAAAGTGAGATAAGAGAGAGCGATAAAGAAAATGAGAGGGAGGGAGAGGGCGTGAAGGTGTAAGTGCAAGGTGAGATAAAGAGAGGAGTAGAATAGGCAGAGTGGAGAAAGAGAAAGAATGAGGAATTTAATGAGGGAGAGATCAAGGAAGAAAGAGAGATGTATACGAGAAAATAAGAAATAATGAGACGAATATGAGGGGGAGAGCAAGATGTGAGAGCAATTGAGAGAGAGTGAAAGGGAGGGAGAGTGAGAGAGAGAGTGAGAGATAGAGGGAGAGAAAGAGTGAGTAAAGAGAGAGAGGAGAGGGAGATAGAAGAAAGGGAAATAGAGAGGGATAGAAAGGGTAGAAAGAGAACAAAAAACAAAGAGAAATGAAAAAGAGAGTGAGAGAAAGCAAGAGAGGGAGAGAAGATAGGAACTAAAGAGTGAGCGAGGGAGAGAGAGAGAGAGAGTAAGGAGAGTCTCAAGGAAGATAAAGTAAAAGAAAGTGAGTGAGAAGTAGAGAGAGGGAGATATAGAGGGAGATATGGAGAGAGAGGGAGGGTAAGAGCGAGCAAGAGAGAGAGAAAGAGACTGAATTAATGAAAGAGGGAGATAGCGAGAGGCTGAGAGATGATTGGAGGGAAAGACTATGTGAAGTGATAAGTGAGTGAAGAGAGAGAGCGGTAGAGAGTGTGCGAGAGAGACATATAGAGCAATAGAGAAATAAAAAGAGAATAAGGCATAACAGAGAAAAGTGCAGGAGAGGGAGAGATTGAGAAAGAGAGAGATAGATGGAGCGAGTCGGAAGGATGGAAAAGAATGCAACTGAGGGAGAAAGGGAGAGTGAGAGAGAAGAGAAGGAGGAAGAAAGGGAGTAGTGGGAGAGAGGGGGTATAAAATGAGAGTAGTGGGAGAGAGCAAGAGAAATTGAATATGGAACGAGAAAGAGAGAGAGAATGAGCGAGTAGGAGTGAGAGTCGAACTAAAGAGATAGAAGGAGAGACCAAGAAAGGGAGAGAGTGTGAGAGAGAAATAGAGAGAAGAGAGAGTGAGGGAAGAAAGAGTGGGAGAGTGGGAAAGAGTGAATGAGCAAGAGAGGGAGAAAAAAATAGGAGAATGAGAGGGATGAAAGGAGTGAAAGTGGGAGGGAGAGAGAGAGTAGCAATGAGGGATAAAGGGAGAGAACAGAGAGTGGGTAAAAGAGAGTGGGAGATAAAGTGAGTGAAAGTAAAGAGAGAGAAGGAGGATGAGCGGAGTGAGAATGAAAGAGATATGGAGATATAAGAGAGAGTGAAGGAAGATAGAGCAACAAATATGGAGCAAGACAGAGAAGAAAGGGAGAAGAAGAAAGTGAAGTAGATATAGTGAGAGATATGAAGGTAGAGAGAGAAGAGAGAGGAAGGGAGAGAGATTGAGAGAAGTGTGAGAGAAAGTAAGAAATAATGAGTGAGAAGTGTGAAAAGAGAGAAGGATCGAAAGAGAGAGGGAGAAAGGGAGGAGGGGAGGGAGTAAGAAAGGGAGTTGGAAGGAGAAAAAAGTGTTGTGTAATGAGAGAGAAAAGAGTGCAATTGAAGAGAGATTAATAGAGATTGACTGAGCAACAATACAATAATGAAGGTGAAATAGAGAGTGAGAGATAGAGGGAGAGCAAGGTAGAGGGAGAAGAAAGATGGGAGAGAGAGATGATAGGGGTAGAGGAACAAAGTGTTAGAGAATAGATAGAGAGAAGAAGAGAGATAGAATGAGGGAGAGTAAGAGAGAGGATGAAAGGAAAGAGAGTGAGGGAAAGTATGAGAATAGAAGGTGGAGAGAGAGATGGTTAAACGTAGAGCGAGAGAGCAAGAGAGATAAAAAGATGAGGGACGGAGGGAGAGGGAGAGGGAGAGGAGAAGATGGGTGCGAAGGAGGAGGTGGGAGTTAAAGAGATATTGGGAGAGAAGGAGAATGAGTCAAGATAGTGAACGAGAAAGTGAGCAAGACAGAGGGAGGGAGAATAAGAGAATGAGAGAGATTGAGAGGGTGATGGAGAAAAGAGAGATAGCCAGTAAAGGAAAATTGGAGAGAGTGTTAGAGAGATCGATGAAGGAGGGAAGTGAGAGAAATAGAGAAAAAGAGTGGTGGTATAGAGGAAGAGGAGTGAGAAGAGTAAGAGAATTTGACAGAGAATAAAGAGTGCGAATGAGATAGCGATAGAAGGTGAAAGAGAGGGTAGAGTGTGAAATAGATAAAGAGTGGGAGTAGGAGTGATAGTGAGTGTTAGAGGATAGATAGAGAGAAGAAGAGAGAGATAGAAAGAGGGAGAGTAAGAGAGAGGATGAAAGGAAAGAGAGTGAGGGAAAGTATGAGAATAGAAGGTGGAGAGAGAGATGGTTAAACGTAGAGCGAGAGAGCAAGAGAGATAAAAAGATGAGGGACGGAGGGAGAGGGAGAGGAAGAGGAGAAGATGGGTGCGAAGGAGGAGTTGGGAGTTAGAGAGATATTGGGAGAGAAGGAGAATGTGTCAAGATAGTGAACGAGAAAGTGAGCAAGACAGAGGGAGGGAGACTAAGAGAATGAGAGAGATTGAGAGGGTGATGGAGAAAAGAGAGATAACCAGTAATGGAAAATTGGAGAGAGTGTCAGAGAGATCGATGAAGGAGGGAAGTGAGAGAAATAGAGAAAAAGAGTGGTGGGATAGAGGAAGAGGAGTGAGAAGAGTAAGAGAATTTGACAGAGAATAAAGAGTGCGAGTGAGATAGCGATAGAAGGTGAAAGAGAGGATAGAGTGCAAAATAGATAAAGAGTGGGAGTAGGAGTGACAGTGAAGCTAAAGAGATAGAGTAGGAGAGGAGTAAGAGAGAGAGTTAGGGAGGCAAAGTGAGAGAGAGAAAGGGAGAGAGTACAAGAGAAAAAGAGAGAGAAGGTGAGTGAGGGAGTAAGTGTAAGAGATAAATTAAAAAAAAAGGGAGCGAGGAATGGAGAGAGAGAAATAATGAAAGAATGGAAAGTGAGGAAAGAGAGGGAAAGAGAGATAAAAAGGTAGAAAGTAATAAACAATGACAGAGAATAAGGGGTGACGAGAGAGAAGAGAGATAGAATGAAAGGAAGGGAGAGAGAGTTAGAGTGATAGATATGATGAAAGAGTGAGTGAAGCATTAATTGGGAGAGAGGAAAGAGAGGGAAAGAGAGAGGGAGCTAGAGAGAAAAAGAGAGAAAAATAAGGAGAGAGGGGGAGAAAGAGGGAGGGAAGGAGAGAAATTAATAAACAATGACAAAGAAGAGGGGGCGAGCGAGAGAATGAGAGGAAAGGAGAGAGGGTTAGAGTGATGGATATAGGAAGAAAAGTGAAGAGAGAGAAAAGAGAGCAAAAGACAGCGAGAGAGAAACATAATAGAAAGTGCGAGACAAAGTAAGAAGGCGATAGAGTGAGAAAGAGAGTTATATATGGCAAGAGTAATGGAGGGAGTGAGAAAGGAGGAGATAGAGGGAGTGAAGGAGAGAGATTGGAGAGAGGGAGGGAATGAGAGAGGGAGAGAGATTAAGAAAGATTTAAGAGAGAGATAGGAAGCGAGAGAGGAATAGAGCGCAAAAAATTGTGAGCGAGATTCAAATAGAACTGGAAAGTTAGAGAATGAGTGAGAAGGAGAGAAGAAGAGAGGGAGATGGAGAAGGAGAGAGGGAGCGAGAGGGAGAGATTTTGAGATAGAGAGTGAGAAATGGAGCTAATGAGAGTAAGGGAGACTAAAAGTGAAAAATGGAGAGAACAAAGTGGGTAAAAGAGAGAGTGGGACACTAAAAGAGAGTGAAAGTAAAGAGAGAGAGGGAGGGAGAGTAGAGGGAGAATGAGAGAGAAATGGAGATATAAGAGAGAGTGAAGAAAGATAGAAGATAGAGTGAGAGATATGAAGATAAAGAGAGGGAGAAGAATAAAGTAAATTAGATATAGAGTAAGAGATATGAAGATAAAGAGAGGAAGGGAGAGAGGTATAAAGAGAAGTGCGAGAGAAAATAAGAAATAATGAGAGAGAAGTGTGAGAAGAGATAAGGACGGGAGGGAGCAAGAAAGGGAGTTGGAAGAGAAAAGTTGAGTAATGAGACAGAAAAGAGAGATTTTTCCCTATTTACTCTTGCCTTCTGTCTCTCTTTCTCAATCTCTTCATTTAACACTATGTCTCACTTTCTCTTTTGATTCTCTCTCTCGCTTACTCGCTCTTTCTGGCTCTCTTGTCTCTCTTTACTTACTTTTTATCTCCTTATATCCATCACTCTATCTCTCAACCTTCCCTCATTCTCTATCTCTTCTATTTCTCACCCCCTCTTCTCTCTTATTATTATTTACTTCCACTCCTCTCCTTATTTTGCTCAATGTTCCCTCACTTACCTCGCACTCTATTCTTTCTTTATTTGTGTCTCTCTGCCTTCATTGCTCCATCACTCTCTTCTCTCTTTCTTTCTCTCTTGCCCTCTCTCTCCCTTTCTCTCTCTCTCTCTCTGTCTCACTCCCTCCCTACCTCGTTCTCTTGCTCCATCTATCGTTATCTCTTATACCCTTTCTCTTATTCCCCAAATTTATTTCTTTAGCTTCGCTTTCATTCTTACTCCCAACTCTTCTCTCTCCATCTCACACACCCTTACACACACTCACTCTCTCTCATCCTCATTAGCTCCATTTCTCACTCTCTATCTCCCTCTTTGTTACAATTTTTTTCCCTCCTCTTTTTATACCTTTCTCTATTATATTCTCTCAATCTATCTCTTTCTCACACTCTATTCTTTTTTTATATCATACACTCTCTTTTACAAACTCTTATATTCCTCTCTCTTCTTTCATTTCTCCTACATTCTATCACTCCATCCCCCACTTCCTCTCTCCTCTCTCTCTTACATCTATCCCTTCCTCTCTAATTTTATCTCTTCTCTTCCTCTCTCCCTCTCCTACCAACTATCCCTCTCCGTCTCCCTCTCTCTCTCAATAATCTCTTATTCTCTTTCACTCACTGTCCCTTCGACTCTCTCTTCCTTTCTCTTTCGTTCTCTCTCTTTAAACTCTCTTAATACCTCCTATCTCTCTTTTTTACTCACACTCTCCTCTCTCTCACTCTCTGTTCCACCTCTTTTCATCTCTCTCTCGCCCTTTCTTGTATCTCTCTTTTCACACTCAATTTAACCCTCACCGCCACTCTCTCGCTCTCCATCCCTCTCTTTCTTTTACTCTCCTTATCTCCCTTTCTCTTTGTCCCTCTCTCACTCAGTCACCCTCTCCCTCTCTCCTGCTCCCTTCCCCACCCTATCTTCTCTCCAATTCTCTATCACACTCTCCCTTTCTTGTTCTATCTTCCTATCTCTTCAGTTTCAGTGTCACACATACTCCCTCATTCCCTCTCTTTCTGCTCCATGTTCACTCTTTGTGACTCACTCTCTCTTCTATTGCGCTCGCTCCTCTCTCCTCTCTCCTCTCTCTCCTCTCAATCATTCTCTCCCACTCTTACCCACTCCCTTCATTCCTTCCCTCCCTCTCTCTCTCTCCCTCTCTCGCTCCGTCTTTCTCTCTCACAGAGACTCTCCTCCTCTCTCCCTCCACTTGCAATTCATCCAGCCTCTCTCCCAATAAATCTCATTCTGTACCCCCTCTCTCCATCTCTCTCACTCTCTTCATCCCGCGTATCTCTCCCACTAAAGCTCATTCATACCCTTTCGTCACTCTCGCTTCCTCTCTCACTCCCACTCTCTTCCATCCCTCTCACTCCCTTTGTCCATCTCTCTCTTCGTCACTCTCTTCCTCTCTCGCTCTTTTCTGTATTTATGCTTTATCACTTTCTCTTTCTTTATTACTCTTTTCTTGCTATCTCTGACCCATTCTCTCTTGCACTCTTTTATTACTCTTTCTCTCCAACCATCTCTCACTCTCTTCCTCCATCCCTCTTCCCACTTTCATTAATTTAATTTCTCGCTATGTATTTTCTCCCTCCATCTCTCTCTCCATATTTCCCTCAATATCTCCCTCTATCTACCTCACACTCACTATATTTTACTCTATCTTCCCTGAGTTTCTCTTCTCTCTTAAGTTTTGCCTTACCCTCTCTCCCTCTCTCCCTTCGCTCCACTCTTTAATGCCTATCTTAACTCACTCTCTTACTCTCTCTCTCTCTCTCACTCTCTATTTCATCTTTCTTTGTTATTTGTATGCTCACTTTTTCCCCTCTCTATCTCTCTCTTGCTCTTTCTTCTATATACCTCTCTTTCCTCTCTTTACTCACTCTTTATTTCCCTCTATTTATCACGCGCTCTCTCACACTCCATCCCTCACACACTATCTCTCTGTAGCTCTCACATTTTGCTCTCTCTCCTCATATTCATCTCATTATTTATTATTCTCTCTCATACATCTCTCCTTCCTCCATGAAACCTTCCTTTTTCAATCCATCTCTCCCTCTCATTCTCCCTCTCTGTCTGCTCTTGCACCCACTCGTTCACTCCCTTTCTCTCCCTCGATTTTTCTTTATCGCTCTCTCTCATTCCCTCTCTCTAGCTCTTCTCTCTCACTTTTAGTTTTCTCTATTTCTCTCTTGCTCTCCCTCTCCCTTTCTCTCACCCACCCTCTCATCCTTTCTCTCTCATTCTCTCCGTCGGCTACCCTCCCTCCCACGATCTCTATCTTAATCTCTCTCCCTCTCTCCCTCTCTTCTTTTCTCCTCCTCTCCTTTTAATTCATTCTCTTACTCTCACTCCCTATCTCAATGCCTCCCTCCTTCCCTATCTTTCTCCCTTTCCCATTGTCACTCTTCTTTCTCTCCTCTAGCACTTAATCAATTTCTCTCTTCCCTCTCATTGTCTCCATCGCTCTCCCATTCCTCTCTCTTGTGCTCTCTTCTCACACTTTCTCTTCTCTTTATTTCTCTCTCACAGCCTCCCTCTATCTCTCTATCTCTTTCTTTTTACCACTCATGATGTCCCTCACTCTCACTGTTCATTTCCTTTTACCCCTCTTCTCTCACTTTCTCTTCTCGCTATATCTCTCTTCCTCTCCCTCGTCCTTTCTTTCCCCTCTCTATCCCACTTCTCACCCTCCCACTCTCTCTGTCTCAATCTCTCTCCCTCTCTTTCTCTCTCCCTCTCCACCCACTGCCCGCTTACTTCCATTTCCTCTCTCACTTCCCCTCTCTCCCTCTTAAATCTTCCATGTTCTATCTCTCTCTCCTATCTTCAATCTCTACTCTCTCCCTCTATCTCTCCCATTCTCACTCTCTCCCTGTATCTCTCCCATTCTCACTCTCTCCCTTACTCTTCCCTCTATCTCTCTCTTTCTCACTCTGTCCCTTTCTTACTATGTCTCCCACTTTCTATTCTTTTTTCTCACTCTATCTCTCTCTCTCTCTCTCGCTTTCTTACTATCTCTTGCTATCTTCTAATTATTTTTACTCTTTCTCTCTCTACTATCTCTCGCTTTCTCACTCCCTAACATGTTTCTCTCTCTCGCTCATTGCTCACTCTTCCTCTCATTTCTCTCTCTTTGACTCCTTATATCTTTCACTCAATCTCTATCTACCTTCCTCTCATTCTCTATCTCTTTGCTTTCTTACCCACCCTTCTCTCTTATTTTTTATTACTCCCCCTCTCTCTATCTACCATCCTCTCATTCTCTATCTCTTTGCTTTCTCACCCACCCTTCTCTCTTATTTTTTATTACTCTCCCTTCCTCCCTTATTTCTATTTCTCTCTGTTTCCCTCTCTTATCTCTCTCTCTATTCTTTCACTGTTTCTTTCTCTTTTTGTCTCTCTCCCCTTTCTTGCCTCCCTCACTCTCTTTAATTTCACTATCAGTCTTACTCTCAATCTCTTCTCTCTCTCTTTCTTTATTGCTCTCTCTCTCCCTCTCCCTCTCTCTTGCTCCATCCATCATTCTCTTGCTCCCTTTCTCTTACTCTCTCTTCCCCCACTCTCTACCTTCAGCTTCACTCTCACTCTTACTACATGTCTTTATCTCTTTCACAATATCTATTCTCTCTTCCTCTTTGAATCGTCATCTTGCTCTCACTCTCTATTCTCTCACCTTCTCTCTTACTCTCTCACTCTTTCTCTTCCTTTCCCCACTCTCTCTTTCTCCATTTATCTCACTTCCCTCCCTTCCCCCTCTCTATCATGTTCTCTCCATTTGCCCTCCCTGAATCTCACTCTTTCTCTTTTTACAATTCATCGCACTCTCTCATTCTCTTTCATTCTCTTATTTTACCTCTTGCTTACTCTCTCTTTCTTGATATTCCCTCACTCTCCTTCTCTACCATTATCTCTCTCACTCTCTCTTCCTACTTTTCTCTCTTCCTCTCTCTTTCTTACTATTTATTTACTTTCTCTTTATCTATTATTGCTCTCTTCTCTAACTCTTTCTCTTCTATTTCTCTCTCTCTCTTTGTCCCTTTCTCTCTTCTTCCCGCTTTCTCACACACAATCTCTCTCTTTATATCTCTATCCAGATATTGAGAGGCATGGAAGAAATAGAGAGGAAGTGGGGAGATAGAGGGAGAGAATGGGAGATAGAGATGAGAGCTAGAGAGAGCAAGTGATAGAGTGAGAGGAAGAGAGAGAATAAAGGGCAACATAAGAGTGAGCAAAAGACTGAGAAAGAGAGATTTACTAGAGAGTGTAAGAGAAGCATGAGTAATAAAGAGAAAGAAATAGAGAGGTAATGGGAGTTCGTGAGGAAGATTAAAGAGGGAGAGGGAGCAAGAGAGCGAGAGAAAGTGTGTGAGAGAAATAAAGAGTGTTGGAAGATAGAGCAAGAGAGAGTGATTGAGAAAGGGAGAGAGAGGGAGAGCAAAAGAATGGATGATATAAGAGTAAGAGAGGAGTTATAAAGGGAGAGAGGAGAAGGAAGGGGGAGAGTGGGAGAGAAGTGTGAGAGAGAGATAGAGGAAAGCGTAAGTGAGAATGGGAGGGAGGGAAGGGGAGAGAGGAGAGAGAGTGGGAGGATGAACGAAAAGAAATAGTTAGAGAAGATAGAGTAGCAGTACAGAGAGTAAGTGAGAGATATAACAAAGAGTGAGAAAGAGAGTAGGAAGTGAGCTAAGTCGAAATGAGATGAGTGACAAAAGAAGAGAGTGAGTGAAGGAGAAATTAGGAGAGAAGAGAGTGATAGAAAGAGGGAGACAGTGATAGAGAGGTAGGGTGGGGGTGAAAAGATTAAGAGAGAGGGAGAGAAAACAAAAGAAAGTAGAGAGCAAGAAAGAGTGAGAGTGAAATTTAATAGAGAGAGGAGTAAGAAAAGTAATAGGGAAGAGATATTGAGTGAAGAGAGAGGAAGTGGGAGGGAGTGAAGGAAAGCAAGAGAGGGAGCAAGAGAGAATGTTTGTGGTTGATAGTGGGTGAAAAAATTTAGAGACGAGAGACCATAATAAAAGTAGGAGAGAAACAACAAATAGGAGAAGAATATAACAAGTGAGAGAGTGGGAAAAAATAAATAGGGAGACAGATATTTTGAGAGAGGGAGAGAATAAATATACATATAGATTATGAGAAACCTCTAGAGAGGAAGAGATAGAGGGACGGAGAGTGAGAACGGGAGAGGGAGTGAGAGAGATAGGAGAAAGAGAAAGAGGAGAGAGAGAGGAAGAAAAACAAAAAGAAAAAAACAAGCAAAGAAGGGAACTAAAGAGATTGAGAGAGAAAATGTGAGCGAAGTTATGATTGAAAGAATAGTAGGAAGGACGCCATGGAGAACAAGGGGCATAAAAAGAAAGATATAGAAAAGAGAGAGAGAGGGAGAAAGCATGGCAAAGACAGAGAGAGAGGAAGGGAGGGAGAGGAGGCTTGATAAAGTGGGAGAGGGGGTGTGAGATGGAGAAAGAAAGATGGGGAAGTTAGAATGTGTCCGTGAGAGTGAGAGAGAGAGATAGTAGCAAGGGAAAAATGCCAGAGGGGAAGCTAGAAAGAGAAAATGAGTTAGTGAAAGTTAGGGGAGTGAGGGAGTGTGAAAGACACACGGAGAGAGAGCAAGGAAGAGAGAGAGTGTTAATAAAAGAAAGAGAGAATGAAAGAGAGAAAGGGAGTGAGGAAGAGAAGTGGAAGAGAGAATAGAGAGTGTGAAAGAGAAAGTGAGGGAGTAGGTCCCTCTATATCTCTATTGCTTTCTCTTTGCCACTCATGCTCCACTCATGCTCTCTCTAAACACTCTATTACATCTCTCTCTCATTGTTTGCCCTCTATCTCTCTTTCTTTCACTCTATCCCTCATGCACTCTCTCGCTCTCTCCCTACTTCTCTATCTTTCAATTACACTCTTAGCTCTCTCTGTGTTTCTCTCTCTCTACCTCTTCACATTGTCTTAATATTTCTCACCTTCTCTCACACGTATCTTCCTTTCTCCCCCCTCTTTCACTCCCTCCCACGCTCTCTCTAGGTATCTCCATATATCTCACTCTCTTTTCCCAACTCATTCTCATTCTCTCTCGCTTTCTTTATATATCTTTCTCACGTACTCCCTCGTTCACTTTCTTGCTTTTTATTCTCTCTACCACTCTGTTACTTTTTTTTGCTCAATCATTCTTGAGTCTCTCTTCTATCTCTATTTCTACCTTACCCTCTCTCCATCTCTCCCTCCCGCTCGCACTTCAATCCCTTTCTTCACTACCTCTCTTGCCCTCTCTCTCACTCTATATTTCATCTCTGTTTTTTGTTTCTTTGCTGTCATTTGCGCCACTCCATCTCTCTCTTTCAATGTTCTATGTCCCTCTCTTCTCTCTCTTTACGCACTCTTTCTCTTCCTCTATCTCTCACTCCCTCTCACTCACACACACAATCTCAATTGCTTTCACATCTTGCTCTCTCCCCTTATATCCATCTCATTCTTTATTATTTTTGCTCAAACATCTCCCTTACCTCCTCGATCACTCCTTCCCTCTCTTTATGCCTCCCTCCCTATCTAACTCCTCTCTCCCTCTCCTCTTACATTCACTCAGTCACTCCCTCTCCCACTCATTTTATCTATCTCTCTCTCATTACATCTCTCTTGCTCTCTCTTCTCTTACTTACACTCTGTCTACTTACTCGTTCTCTCCCTCTCTCACATTTTCTCTTCCCTCACTTTTCATGCTCTCTATTCTCTCGCATTATATTCTATTTATTTATCTCTCACACTCTTTGCATTTCTCCCTCCTTCATTCTCTCTCTTCAATTTAACTCTCACTCTTACTACCTCTCTCCCTCACTCTTTCTAGCTTAATGTCGCTCTCTCTCACTCACTCTCCCTTATGTTGCTCTCTCCTCTCTCTCCTCTCAATCTTTCTCTCCCTCTCTCCCCTATCTGTTGCTTCCTTCCCCCATCCCTCTCACATACTCTCTCAGTTTCTCCTTAGCTCTCTCAAATGCACTCACTCTTCCCCTCTCATAGTCTTCTGGTTCATTCTCGCTCTCCCTCTAGAAAATCTAATTCCCTACCCCTCCTTCCCTCTCACTCACTCTCTTTATATCTTTCCTCCCTCTCACGCTCTCTATTGCCTCACACTCTCTTCTCTCTATTTGTCTCTCACACTCTCTCTTCCTTTCTCACTCCCTCTTTCTCACGCTTCAGTTTCACTATCACTCTTACCCCCTCTCTCCCTCACTCTTTCTGACACTGTTTTTGCCTTACCCTCTCTCCATCTCTCCCTCTCGCTCACTCTTCAGTCCCTTTCTTCACTCCATCTCTTACTCTCTCTCACTCTCTATTTTATCTCCCTGTGTTATTTCTTTGCTCTCACTTGACACCTCTCTATCTCTCTCTTGCTCATAATTCTATCTCCCTCTCTTCACTCTCTTTACTCACTCTTTCTCTTCTTTTATCTCTTTCTCCTCCTCCTATACACACTCTCTCTCAATTGCTCTCACATTTTGCTCTCTCACCTTATATCTCATTATTTATTTATTTTTACTCATACATCTCTCTTACCTCCTTGATCCCTCCCTCATTCAATCCATCCTTCCCTTTTTTATGCATCCCTCCCAATCTAACTCCTTTCTCCTACTCCTCTTGCACTCACTCATTCACTCTCTCTACCCTCTCGTTTTCTCTAACTCTCTCTCTCATTCCCTCTCTCTTCCCTCATATACCCTTTTCTATACTCGCTCGCTCTCTTCCTCTCTCACGTTATCTCTTCCCTCACTCTCTCTTTACTCTATTTCTCTCTCTCTCACTCTCTCCTTTCTCGATCCCTCTTCCACTCACTTCAATTTCACTCTCACTCTTACTACCTCACTTTCTCTCTCTTTCTCACTCCATGTTCACTCACTCTAACTTTTCTTCAATTGCTCTCTCTACTCTCAATTTTTTTCTCCCACTCTCCCCTCTCTTGCTTCCTTCCCTCCCTCCCTCTCTCTGCCTCTTTCGTTGTCTCTCTCTCTCTCACACACTCTCTCCCTCACACTCTCTTCCAAATCAACTTCCCTCTCTCCCACTAAATCTCATTCTCTACCCACTCTCTCCCTCACCCTAACTTTCTCTCTATATCTTTCATCACTCTCTCTTCTCTCTCACCCTACCTTCCTCTCTCACTCCCACTCTCTTCAATCACACTCATTTCCTCCATCTCTCTCTTTCTCACTCTCTCCCTCCTTGCTCTTTTCTCTATTTATGCTTCATCAGTTTTTTCTCTCTTTATCTCTCACACACACGCACTCTTGATCTCTTTTATCTCTCTCTCTTGTCACTTTACTCACTCTTTCTCTCCAACCATCTCTCACTCTTTTCCACCCTCCATCACTCCCTCATTCATTAATTCAGTCTCTCTCTCTCTATCGCCCTCTTGCTATCTCCATTTCCACTCTATATCTCCCTCTCTCACCCTCCCCTCCTTGAGTCTCTCTTCTTTCTATATTTTTATCTCACCCTCTCTCCTTCTCTCCTTTCGCTCACTCTTCAATTCCCTTCCTTTACTCTTTCTTTTGCTCTATCTCTCTCTCTCTCTCTATTTCATCTCTATTTTTTTTGCCCTTCTTCGCTCCCTTTCTGTCTCTCACTCTTGTTCGTTCTTCTACCACCATCTCATCTCTCTTTACTCCATCTCTACCTCTATCTCACTCACTCTCACTCTCCCTCCCTCACACACTCACTTTCAGTTTCTCTCACATATTGCTCTCTCCTATCATATCCTTCTCATTGTTCTCTCTCTCACACACTCTCTAATGCATCTCTTTCTTCAATCTCTTATCACTTACTCTTTCTCCCCAACCATCTCTCACACTCCTCCTCTCGCCCTCTCTCCTTCTTTCATTAATTCAATCTCTCTATCTCTATCTTCCTCTCCCCCTCCCTCTCTCTCTCTCTCTCCATATCTCACTCTATTTATCCCTCTCTCTACTTCTCACTCATTATCTTTTGCTCTATCTTCCCTGAGACCTCTTATCTATGTATTTCTCACTTACCCTCTTTCCTTCTTTCTCTTCTGCTCACGCTTCAATACCAATCTTCACTCTCTCTTTTGTTCTCTCTCTCTCTCACTGTCTAATTCATCTCTCTTTGTAGTTTGTTTGCTCTCATTTTCCCCCTTTTTGTCTCTCTTTTCCTTTCTTATATCTCCCTCTCTTCTCTTTCCTCACTCTTTCTCTCCCTCTATCTCTCATTCTCTCTCTCTCCCTCCCTTACACACTCTCTAAATTGTTCTCACATCTTGATCTCTCCCCTCATATTCATCTCATTATTTCTTATTTTCTGTCAAAAATCTCTCTTTCCTCATCGTTCCCTCCCCCTTTCAATATTTACTCCCCTCTTGTGTTCCTTTATTCGTATCTCATGCCTCTTTCCATGTCCACGTGCATTCACTCCTTCACTCCCTCTCCCTCCCTCTCATTTCTTTATCACTTTCTCTCATTCCCTCTCTCTTGCTCTCTCTTCTCTCACTTTCTCTTTTCTCTATTTCCCTCCCACTCTCCCTCTCCCTTTATCTTGCTCTCTCTCACTCTTTCTATCTAATTCTCTCCGCTCCTCCCCCTCCCTCCCTTTCTATCTCAATCTCTCTCCCTCTCTCCCTCCTTCCCTCTCCATCTCCGTCTCTTCTTCACTCTTTCTCACTTCTCTTATTCTCCCTCCCTATCTCGGTCTAGCTCACAATCGTTTGAGCTCTTTTTCTCTCTCGTTTCCTATCTCCCTCTCTTAAGTCTTTCCTGCTCTCTCTCTCTATCTCACTCCCTCTCTCTCTTTAATCTCTTTCAATCCCTCCTCCTTTCTCACTCTCTTCCTTACTCTTGCCCTCTATCTCTCAATTTCACACTCTCTCCCATTCACTCCATGTCTCTCACTTTCTCTTATGTTTCTCCCTGTCTCTCTCTTGATCTCTCTTGCTTCATTTTCTCTCTCTTTACTCATTCTTTAACTTCCTATATCCATCACTCTAACTCTCTTTCCCTTCCTCTCATTCTCTCACTCTTCTCTCTCTCACCCTTCTTCTCTATCATTGTTTATTACTTCCTCTCCTTCCCTCCCTCTTTCCCTCCCTCCCTATTTATTTCGCTCGCTTTTCTCTCTTTACCTCTCTCTCTGTTTCCCACTATTTCTTCACTCTCACTTCTTTCTCGATTTCTCTCTCACTCTGATTCTCTCTCCCATCCTCGCTCGCTCACTCTACTCAAATTCTCTCCCACTATACTCCCTCACACATTTCTCTCTTTCTCTCTTGCACTCTTTCTTCCTTTCTCTCTCCCTTTTCCTCTCACTTTCCCTCCCTAACTCTTTCTCTTACTCAATCTATCATTTTCTTTCTTGTTTTGTTTCTCCTACTCTCTTTACCCACTCTTTCTCTTCAGCTTCACTCTCACTCCTACTCCCTCTCTTTATCTCTTTCCCATCTCTATCCTCTCTTCCACTTTCAATCGCTGTCTTTATTCTCTGTCAACTTCTCTCTTACTCTTCTCACTTATTCTCTTCCTCTATTCACCCACTTTCTTTCTCTATTTCTCTCACTTCTCTCCTTCAACACTCTTTCTCCCACTTCTCTTCCTGGCTCTCTTCATTCTCTCTCTCATTCTCTTATTCTCCTCCCTCTATTTCTCTTGCTCACTCTCTGTTTCTCCATCATTCCTCATTCTCCTTCTCTCCCTATATCTTTATCAGTCTCACTTCCTCCTTTGTCCCCTTCCTCTCCATCTCCCTCTCCCTCTGTCCCTCCTCACTTCTTCTCTCCCGCTCTCTCCCTCTACCTCTATCATCTCTTCGTCCACCTCCTATTCTCATTCATTCTCTCACTCTCTCTTCTTATCATGCTCTCTCTTACTCTCCCTCCCACTATCTCTCTCTTCCTCTCTATATATATACTCTCACACTTTCTATCCCTCTATCCCCCACATCTCTCTGTCCCCTCCCTCTTCGCTCCCTCACACTCACTCTCTATTACACCTTCATTATTTTGTTGTTGCTCAATCAATCTCTCTTAATCTCTCTTCTATCGCTCTCTCTCCCCCTCGTTACTCAACTTCTTTTCTCCTTCTATCTTCCTTTCCCGCTCCCTCCCCCCTCCCTTTATCTCTTTCTTCTTCTGTCTCTCAATATTTGTTACGTTCTCTCACTCTTCTTTTTACCTTTCTCTATTCCTCCCTCTTCCACCTCTCTATCTTCATATCTCTCACTCTCTATCTATTTATCTATCTTTTGGTTCCTTTACTTGCTCTCCTTTCACTCTTGATCTATATCTCTCCCTCCTTCACTCTCTCATCTATCTCTATTTCTCTGTAATTCTCACTCCTCTCTCCCTCCCTCTCTCTCTTTAATTTCACTCTTTTAGTTTCCCTTTGTCTCACCAATTCTCTATTCTCTCTCTTTATCTTTCTCTCTTCTCTACTCTCTCTCCTCCCACTCCTTCACTCTCTCTATCATCCAAGCACAATCTCTCTTTCTCTCTTACTTCTTTCCCTCCATCCTCCCACCCTCTCTCCCCTCTCTCTTACTCACTCTATCTTCAACTCTCTCACACTCAATCTCCATCTACCTCCCTCTCTCCCTCTCTATCCTTTTTTTCTCACTATCTTCATCTTTATCCATATATCCATCACTCTCTCTTTCGTTCTCTCACTCTCTTTGTCTCTCTTCACTTCCTCCCTCACTCATACTCTCTCTTCTCAACCTCCTAATATCTTTTTTTCTCTTTCCTTTCTTATTTACTCTTCTCTCCCTCACTCTCTTTTCATATTTCACTTTAGATCTCTTTCACTCTCTCACATGTTCTTGTTATCGCTCTCACTCTCTCCCTCTATCATTCTTACTCCCTCATTTGAGCCCTCTCTAGGTCTCTCTTATGTAGTTAACTCTTCTCTCCATCTCACACACTGACACGCTCTCTAGCGCTCACTCACTATTAATCTCTCACCCTCGTACCCATCTTTAGCTCCATTTCTTGCTCTCTATCTCACTCTCCATTACCATTTTCTTCTTTCTCTCTCACTCTCTCCTCTCCCTTGCTCCATTTTTCTCTCTTCTCTCTCTATCCTCTTCTATATTATTTTTCTCACACTCTCTCTTTCTCACTCTCTATTCTCTTTTTTATCTTATACCCTCTTTCACATTCTCTTTTGTTGCTCTCTTCTCTCTTTTTTCTTACTTCTCTCTCACTATATCCAATACTCTCTCTCCTCTCTCTCTTGCTTCCATCCCACCACTCTCATTCTCTCTTTTCTCCATCCCTCTCTCTCCCTCCCATTATCCCTCTTCTTTTCTCTCTTGCGTGCTCCCTCTCTCTCTCAACACTCTCATAGTCTCCCTTACTTTTCACCCTCACTCACTTGCTCATACTCGGTCTTCCCACTGTCACTCTTCTCACAATCTCACCCTTTTACTCTCTCTCTTCCTTTCCCTTTGTTCTCTTTAAAACATCTCACTACCTATTTCAATGTCTCTTTCTCACTCGTCTCTCCCCCTCTCTCACTCTCAATTCCAACCTTTTTTTATATCTCTTACTCTATCTTCTGTCTCTATCTTTTGATGCTCCCTTTATCTCCCTCTCTCTTTCACTCTCTTTATCCCTCTTTTCCTCCTACTCTCCTTATCCTCCTCTCTCTTGATCCCTCTCTCACTTGCTCTCTCTTTCCCTCTCTCCTGCTCTCTCTTCCATCAGTCTCTCTTCTCTATATTACTTTCTCACACTCTCTCCCTTTCTTACTCCCTCTTCCTCTCTCTTTAGTTTCACTCTCGCTGTTACGACTTCATATCCTCTCCCTATGTTGCTCCATGATTACTCTCTTCTGCTGCTCTCTCTCCTCTATCACTCTCCATCTTCCTCCCTCGTCCTTCTATTCTCTCTGCTCCCTCTCTCTCCTCTCTTCATCCCTCCTCTTCCTACTTCTTTCTCAAAGATGTGCTTGTTCACTCTCTCTCCCTCTTTCTTCCCCTCTCTTTCTCTATCAAACCATCATTCACTTTCTCTTCCATATCCCTCCCTCTCTCTTCCCCTTCCCTCCCCTCTCTTCCTCTCTCTTTATCATTTCTTTCCCTTTATCTTTCACACTCTCTCCCTTCCTCCTCATCAATCTTTATCTCTCTCTTCTTTATCTCATTTTGGCATTCCTTCCTCCTCTCTCCCTTCCGCTCATATCTTCTCTGGTCTCTCTCTTATCTCTCTCTCTCTCTTTCACTTTTTCTCCATGTATCATTTTTAACTGTCACTATGTCCCTCTCTTTCTCTTTGAATTTATTGTTCTCTCTCTCTCTCGTGCTTGCTCTCTATTTCATTTTCTCTATAGGTCTCTATCATGTCGCTTTCTCTCCTCTCTCTCTCTCTCTTTCTCTTCTTTCTCTCTTTATCCCCTTGCTCTCTGCAGCACATCCCACAGCTCCCTCCCTTTTATTCAACCTCATACCATCGTTCACTTTTCTCTCTCAATCTCTTTAGCTCGCTTTCTTGCCCTATCTTACTGTCTCTTCCCTTGCTCTCCAGTTCCTTCTTGATTTTTTCCTCCCACACTCTGCTTTCTCTTGATTTTATTTCTCTCTCACTCACTCACTCTCCCTCTCTATTTCTCACCTGCTCTATCTTACAATATCTCTCTATATGTATTCTCTCCTTCTCTCCTAATATCTCTCTCACTCTCCCTCTCTCTAACATAATATCTCCTTTTCTCTTGCTCTTCCTTTTCCTATTTTTCTCTCTTCCCTTACCTCTCTTCTCTCTCAATTTCTCGATTGCCCACTCACTCTTTCTCCTCTCCCTCTCTTTCTCATTTTTTGTCTTACTCGCTCTTACTATCTCTCCTATTGCTACCAATTCCCTCTCTCTTCTAATTCTTTCTCCTTCTCTATCACTCACACACACTCTCTTGCATCCCTCCCTCTGTTTCCCTCCCTCTCAGTAACTCTCCCTCCCTCCCTCTCTCTCCCTCCCTCTCCCTCTCCCTCTCCTCTCAACACCTCCACTAACTCTCTCACTAGCTCGCTCTATCTCTCCCTCTCTCTCCTCTTATTCTCTCTCCTCATTTTCTAGCTCACTCTCTTGCTCATGCTTCCTTCACACTATGTTCTCTCTCCCTCTCTCTTCCTCTCTCGTTACCTCTCTCTTCAATCTCTCTCACTCCCTCCTCTCAATTTTTCTCTATTTATGCTCTATCTTTATTGCTCTATCTTCTATTACTTATTCTCTATTACTCTCACTCACACACTTTCTCTCTTCCTCTTGTTTCCTCTCTTCCTCTTTCCCTCTCAGTCCCACTCTTCATCTCTTATCACTCTCACTCTTAATTTGTCCCTCTCTCTTTCTCGTTCTCTATTCTTTCTCTCCCTCTTAAGCTCGCTTTGATTTCTCTCTTCACTTTCTTTCATTTCATCCTTTCTCTCCGGATCTCCCCCACTCTCTCTATCTTCCTCTCTCACATTCCTCATTCCCTCTTTATGTCTCCTTCTTTCTCTGTCTCCCCGTTTCTCTTTCACATACTCTCTCACTCTCTCCCTCTACTGCTGCATCTCCCTTGCTCTCCCTCTCAATATCTCCCTCAATCTCTCTCTCACTCATCTCCTTGCTCTCTCTCAATCTCTCCCTTGCTCAATTTTTTCTCACTCTATTTACTCTCTTTTTGTCTCTCCATTCTCTTTCTCTCTCTGTCTCAATCTTCCACTCTTCAATCTCTGTAACTCCCTCTCTATATCTCTCTTTCTCACTCTCTATCTCTCTCTAACTCTCTTCTCTATCTTTATTCCTTGCTCTCTTGCTTTTCTCTCACCTGCTCTCTCTTCTGTTACTTGTACTTCTCTCTTTGCTCAATCTTTCTGTCCCACATCCCTCATACACAATCTATCTCTCGCTATCCAACTTTTTTCTCTCTCAATATTTCTCTCTTCTCACTCTCATTATTCCTAACTTTCTCTCACACTTCCCTCTCTCCCTCTCTCACTCTCTCCCTCCCTTTCTCCCTTTCTCCGTCACACTTATCTCTCAATCTATTTTCCTTACTCATGTCCTCACTCTATCGCTCTCCATCTAAATATTTATCTTGCTTCCTCCCTCACTCTCTCTTTCATTCTCTCACTCTCTATCTCTCTCTTCTCTTCCTCCCTCCCTCCCTCCTCTACACTCTCTATCCCTTACCACCCTTTTAATATCTTTCTTCTCTCTTGTCCCTCTCTCTACTTCCATCTCTTTTATCCTCTTCTCACTCTCACATTCTTTCCTCTTTCTTTATAGATCTCTTCACTCTCTCAAACTTGCTCGCTCAATCGATCTCACTCTGTCCCTCTATCTTTCTCACTCCCTCAATCTTGAGCTCTTTTTGTCTCCCTTATGTAGCTCACTCTTCTCTCTCAATCTCACACACTCATACACTCTCTCCCTCTCTCAACCTCTCTCCCTCTCTTAAACTCATACAAACTCTCTCTCGCTCTCCAACTTTTATCTTTCCCAATCCCTCTCTCTTATTTTTCATTGTTTCTCACATTCTCTCACACTTTTCTCGCTCCCTCCCTCTCTCCCTCCCTCTCTCCATCTCCTCTTTCTCTCAATCTCCTATCCTTACTCTTGTTCTATATATCACTCTTCATCCCTCACTCACTCTCTCTTTCATTCTCTCGCTCTCAATCTCTCTCTTCTCTTCCTCCCAACCTTGATCACACTTTCTCTCCCTTCCCATCCTCTTAGTATCCTTTTTTCTCTTTCCCTTTCTTTTATCCTCTTCTCTCCCTCACTCTCTTCTCCAATTTCCCTAGCTCTTAAACACCTCACTCTCTCCCTCTATCATTCACCCCCTCATTCATTCCCTCTCTAGATCCCTCTTGTGTTGCGCACTTTTCTCTCTCCATCACCCACACTCATACACTCTCTCACTCTCTGTTAATCTGTCTCCCTCTCTCTTGCTTTAGCTCCATTTCTTGCTCTCTATATGACTCTATTACCGTTTTGTTTTTTCTCTCTCACTCTCTCCTCTCCCTCCCTTACTTCATCTTTCTGTCTTCTCTCTCTATTCCCTTCTCTGTCACTCTCTTTTTCACTTTCTATCTTTTCTATCTTATACTTTCTTTTACACTCTACTTTGTTGTTCTCCCTTCTCTCTTTTCTTTTACTTTTCTCTCGCTCTATCCCCCACTCTCTCTCCTATCTCTCTCTTACTTCCACCCCCTCTCATTTTCTCACTTCTCTACCTCCCTCCTTGTCCTTACCTTTATCCCTCTCTTTCTTGGTCCCTCTCTCACTCTATATTCTCCCGTTATCATTCAGTTTTTACCTCTCACTCATTCTCTCTTCCTCTCTCCTACAATCTCTTGCATCCTTCTCTCCCTTGCTCTTTTCAAATTCATCCCCCTCTCACTCCCACTAAATCTTATTCTCTACCACTCACTCTCTCTCTCTCTCACTCTCTTTATATCTTCCTTCACACTCTCTTCCTCTATCTCCACTCTCTTTCATCACTCTCTTATTACTTTACACACTCTTTCTCTCCATCCATCTCTCACTCTCTTCCTCCCTCCCTCTCTTGCCCTTTTATTAATTTAGTCTTTCTCTCATTCCCCCCTCCCTCTCACCTTATCTCCCTCAATATCTCCCTCTTTCCACCTCTAACTCTCTATCTTTTTCTCCATCTTCCTTAAGTCTCTCTTATCTTTCTATTTCTGCCTTACTCTCTCTCCCTCTCTCCCTCACCTTCACTCTTTGATCCCTATCTTTACTCCCTCTCTCATAAAAGGGAGAGGAATAAAACTTAGAGAAAAAAGTGATAGAGCGAAAGAATGAGAGTGTGTGTGTGATAGAGAGAGAAATAGAGAAAGTGAAGCATAGAGAAGAGTGAGAGAGGGAGAGAGGGAGAGAGGGAGAGAGAGAGGGAAGGGGAGTAGAGATTGAAGAGAGTGGAAGTGAGTTAGGTTGAAGGAGTTTGGAAGAAGAGAGAATAAGGGAAGAGAGTAAGCGAGATGGAGAGGAGTAGAACATGAGATTGAACGAGAGGATGATGAAGATGAAGTGAGTGAGAAAGAGAGATGGAGAGAGGTAGAGAGAGTTTGTGTGAGCGTGAGAGTGAGAGAGGAAGAGAGATGAAGTGAGGCACAGAAGCAATAGAGAGGGGAGAGAGGGGGATACATATTGAAAAGAGAGAGAGAAGAAAGAGCAGCGGAATAGAGATGATGTGAGAGAGAGTGAACATGGAGCGAGAAAGAGATTGTAAGGAGAGAGTAAGAGTAATAGTAAATGGAAAGAGAGAAAATGGAGCGAGAAAGGGAGAGAACATCAGAGAGAAATAAAGAAAGAGTAAGGGATGAGAGAGCATGGGAGAGAGAAAGAGTGAGTGGGCGAGATCGGGAGCAAGAGAGAGATAAGGAGAGTGGTGAAAGAAAGGGATGTTGGGAGTGAAAGAGATATGGAAAGTGAACAAGAGGTAGTGAGGGATAAAAGTGTTGAGAGAGAGTGATAGAAGAGAGAGTGAGAGAGAGTAGAGAGATAAAAAGATGGAATAGAGAGTGTGAGATAGAGAGGAATGGAGTGAGTGAGAATAAGAGAAAGAGAGAGGGATTGAGATGGATTAATGGGAGAACAATAGAGAGAAAGTGATAAAGAGTGAAAAGAAAATAGGGCAAGAAGAGGAGATTGACTAAGAGAGAGTGAGTGAGAGGCAAAGAGATAGGGAGAATAGAAGAATGACAAGAGAGAGAGAGAGAGAGCAAAAGAGAGAGGAGATTGAGAGAGAGACAGAGGAAGATAGGGAAGGAGAAGAAGGGAGGAAGGTAGCGAAGGAGAGAAGAGAGAGAAAGCGATAGTGGGAGGGATGGAAGCAATAGAGAGGGAGAGAGAGTGAGGAATAGAGGAAGAGAAAGAGTGAGATGAAAGAGAAAAGCTAGAGCAACAATGAAGGGAGCAAAAGAGAGCATGAAATAAAAAAATAGAGTGCAACAAAGAGAGAGCGAGGGAAAGCAAATAATTGAGAAGAGGATAGAGAGAGAAGGGAGAAACATGTACCAATGGAGTGAGAAACAGTGCAACAGAAAGAGCAAGATGATAAGGGAGAGTAAGATAGAGGTCGGAAAATTGAGCTTAAGAGCATGAGAGGGAGAGAAATTGAGAGAACGAGAAAGTGTGATAGAGTGTATGAGTGTGAGTGAGACGGTGAGAGAAAGGAGCTACATAAGGGAGACCTAGAGAGGGCAAGAATGAGGGAGTAAGAAAGATAGAGGGAGAGAGAGTGTGATAAAGAGAATGAGAGTGAGAGAATGAAAGAGATCTAAAGAGAAAGAGGAAAGGAGAATGAGGGAGAGAAGAGGATATAAGAAAGGGAATAAGAGAAATGGACAAGAGAAAAAACAAAATATTATATGAAAGTGGAAAGGCAGAGAGGTGTGAGGGAGGAGGGAGGAAGAGAAGAGCAAAAGAAATAGGAAAGATAAAAAAATAGTAATAAAAAAGGAGGAGAAAAGGGAGTGGAGAAGAGCAAGAAAGGGAGCTAAAGCGATTGAAAGAGAGAAAGTAAGAGAAGATACGAGGTTAAGAGAAAGGGATGCAGGAAGTGAGAATGAGAGGAAGGGAGAGAGTTAGAATGATGGATATTGGATGATAAACAACGAGTAAAGAGAGAGAATAAAGAGTATGAGAGAGCTCGAGAGCAAGAGAACCTAATAGAGAGTGAGACATAGTGAGAAGGGGAGAGATCAAGAAAGAGAGAGATAGAGGGCAAGAGTGAAAATGGGGAGATAGATGGAGAGAGTTAGAGAGACTAAACAGAGAGAGGGAGTGAAAGAGGGATAGAGAGATAGAAAGCTAGAGAGGAAGAGAGAGTAAAAGATAGTGAGCAAGATTGAGATAAGGAGGGAGATTAAGAGAACATGTGAGAAGGAAAAAGAGAAGGAGATGGAGATGGAGAAAGATTGACATAGTCTGAGCGGGAGGGAGGGATGTGAGAGGGAGAGAATAAGGGAGAAATGATGAGAGAGTGAGGGAGAGAATGGAAGAAGAAGAGTGAGAGAGAAGTAGAGAAAAGAGAAAGTGAGAGGAGAGAGCAAGAGAGAGAGTGAGAGAGAGCGATAGAGAAAACGAGAGAGAGAGAGGAGTCAATGAGTGAGTGCAATAGGAATGAGAGAGAGGAGTAAGATAGGGATAGAGTGAAAAAGAGAAGGAAGTGGGGATTGTGAGAGGAGGGGATCAAGAAGGAAAGAGAGATAGATGGGATAATATATGAAACAAAGAGATGTATATGAGGGGAGAGAGCAATATGTGAGAGAACTGATTGTGTGTGTGAGGGAGGGAGAGTGAGAGAGAGTGAGAGAGACATAGAGATGGAGTGAGTAAAGAGAGAGAAGAGAGGGTGATAGAAAAAAAGAGCAAGAGAGAGACATTATGGGAGCAAAGGAGAGCAAGAAAATAATAAAGTGAGGTGAAATAGAGATTGAGAGAGAGAACAAAAGAATAGTAAAGATAAGAATTCAAGAGTGAATTAGAAGGGAGAGATAGAAAGGGGTTGAAGAGAGAGTGGGAGGGAGGAGACTGAGAAAGGACTCAGAAAAGAACGAGCAAAATATAACGAGTGAGAGGTAAAGAGAGGAAGTTGTTGCGGGAGATTTGCAGAGAGTGTGAGGATGCGAGGGAGATAGAGAGAGAATGAAGCAATGAAAGAGGCAGAGAGTGAGGATTGTTCGGAGAGAAAAGTGGGTGAAGAGATAAGGATGAGTGATGAAAAGAGTGAGCAAGAGAGTATCTGTGTAATAGAGAGCAATAGAGAAAGAAAAGTGATAAAATATTCCGAAAAGAGTGAGAGAGGGAATGAGTGAAAAGAGAGAGGTGGAGGGAGTATGAAATAAGGGAGTGAGGGAAGATATAGAAAGAGAGTGAGTGAGAGGGAGTGAGGGGTAGAAATTGAGATTGAAGTAGACGGTGATGAAGAGCAAGTGAGTCAGAGGGAGAGAGGGAGAGAGTGTGCGTTGAGAGAAAGAGAGCGAGAGAGGGAGAGAGGAAGGGAGGCAAGGAAGCAATTGAGAAGGGGATAAAGATAGAAAGGAAAGAGAGAAGAGAGAACAACATAATAGAGAGTGAGTGAGAGAGATTAAACATGGAGGGAGAGAGACTGTGGGAAAAGGGAGAAAGAGTGATCTTGAAATGGAAGAATGAGAAAGAGGGAGATGGAAAGGGAGAGAGTATAAGAGAGAAATTAAGAAAGGCTGAGGTAAGAGAGAGCTCTAGAGAGGGAAAGATTGAGCGAGTGAGATAAGGAGAGTGGAGAAAAAGAGGACTGTAGGGAGCGAAAGAGAGGTAGTGAGGGATAAACTATGCCAGAAGAGAGAGAGAAAGAAGAGAGAGTGAGAGAGAGATAGAGAGATAAAGAGAGATGGAATAGAGGGTGTGTGTGTGAGAGAGAGAGTATGGAGTGAGCGAGAAAGAGAGATACAGAGAGGGAGTGCGATGGATTAAAGAGGGATCAGTATAGAGAAAGTGATATATTGTGAAAAGGAAATAAAGAGAGAAGAGAGACTGAGGGAAGATGGGTAAGAGAGTGAGTGAGAGTAAATAGATGAGGGAATAGAAGAATGAGAAGAGAGAGACAGAGTAAGAGAGAGAGAGATAGGGAAGGAGAGGGAGGGAGGGACAAAGTAAGGGAGGAGGGGAGGGAGGGAGAGAAAAGAGAGAAAGAGACAGTGTGAGGGATTGAAGCAATAAAGATGGAGACAGACAATGTGGGATAGAGGAAGAGAGAGTGAGGGAGAGAGTGGGAGCGAGGGAGTGAAAGAGGAGTGAGGGAGAGCAAGAGAGAGTGAGAGAAAGAGAGAGAGAATGAAGATATAGAGAGAAATAGAGAGGGAGAAATAGAGAGAAATAGAGAAAGATATAATAAAGAGTATGTGAGAGAGCATGAGTGGTAAAAAGAAAGAAATTGAGAGATAGAAAGAGGGTGTGAGAAAGATTGAAGAAAGTCAATGAGCAAGAGAGGGAGAGAGTGCGAGAGAGAAGTAGAGAGTGCTAGAAGATAGAGCAAGAGAGAATGAGCGAAAAGGTGAGAGAGGGGGAGAGCAAAAGAATGGATGATAAAGAGTGAGAGAGGAGTTGTAAATGGAGCGAGGGAGAGGGAAGGAGGGAGAGAGGGAGAGAAATTGCGATATAAAGAGAAAGAGGAATGTGAGTGAGGAAGGGAGTGAGAGAGCAGGATAGAGGAGAGAGAGTGGGAGAATGGACTAAGAGAAATAGTGAGAGAAGATGGACTAGCAGTACATAGAGTTGGTTAGAGAGATAATAAAGAGTGAGAAAGATAGAAGAAGGGAGGGGAGTGAGCTAAGTTGAATATTGAGAGAAGAGAGTGAGATAAAGAGGGAGATGAATATTGAGAGGCAGAGTGAGGGGGAAAGAGAGTAAGAGAGAGAGACAAAGATAGAGAAAAGAGGGTGAGAAAGAGAGTGAGTAAGAGTGAGAGTGAAATTTAATAGAGAGAAAGAGAGAGAATGAGTGTGGTAAGAGATTTTGAAGAATGAGAGAGAAGGTTAGGAGTGGAAGTAAGCAAGAGAGAGAGTAAGTGAGAATGTTTGTGGGATAGTGGGTGTAAAAATGATAGAGAAGAGAAACTAACAGAATACAAACTAAGAGACGGACAACAAAGAGTGAGAACGAGAGAGGGAGTGAAAGAGATTTATATGAGACGGAGTAATGGAGGGAGGGGGAGAGAGAATAGAGTGGGGGAATATAGTGAAAGAGGGAGTGAGTGAGAGGGATAGAGGGAGGGTTAAGAAGAAAATGAATGAGAGAGAGAGATATATATAAAGGTTGAGGGAAATCCATGAGAGGGATAGATGGAGAGAAAGAGAGACCATTTGTGAGAGAGAGGAACAAGTGAGAGAGAGGGGGAAGGAGTGAGCGAGAGCAAGAGTGAAAGCGATATAGGAAGGGAGAGTGAGAGAGAGAGAAGAATGGTCAAGAAAATAAAGAGCATAAGAGAATAGAGACAGAAAAAAGAGAGAGGGAAGGAGTAAAAGTTAGAATGAAATAGAATCGAGAGAAGGAGCAACAATGAGAGAAAGACAAAAGTGTAAGGAGAGAAAAAGAGAGAGCAAGAGAGACAATGAGAGTGGGTTTGAGAGAGAGAGAGAGAGAGATAGTGAAAGAGGGAGTGTTTGTGTGTGAGTGAGTGTAATGAAAAAGGGGTTATAGAAGTGAGAGCAAGAACTATTAATAATAAAGAGTAAAAAATAGAGACAAGGAGGGAGAGAGAGATTGAAGAGAGGGAGTGACAGAGGTAGAAAGAATGAGAGAAGTAGAAAGAGAAGATGAATGAAGGAAGATAATGAAAGAAGAACAAGGAGTGAGGAAAAGAAAAAGAGTAAAATAGGTAGAGAGTGTGAGGAAATAAAGAATGAAAGAGAGAGGGAGTTAGGAATAGAAAATGATGGGGAGAGGGAAAGATAGAGGGGAAGAGAATGTGTGAGAGCGAGTGAGGGTTAGAAAGTGGGAGAGAGGGAAAGATGGATGTGGATAGAAAGGAAGAGATTATTTGTCTTTCTCTCAAGATCTCATTCTCCCTCTCACACTTTTCTCTTTATCGGTCTCACTCTCTCCCTCCATCTTTCTCACTTCCTCAATCTTGCTCTCTCTAGGTCTTCATTATGTAACTCACTCTTCTCTCTCCATCTCACACACTCATACACTATCTCCCTCTTTCAATTGCTCTCCCTCTTTCTTTTTAAATCTCTTTCACTCTCTCACACTCATGCACACCCTCTCTCTCGCTCTTCAACTTTTATCTCTCCCAATCGCACTCACTTTTTCTCATTATTTCTCAAATTCTCTCACACTTCTCTCACTCCCTCCCTCTCTCCCTTCCTCTCTCTATATCCTCTTTGTCTCACTCTCCTTTCATTACTCTTGCTCTCACTCTCTATATATCTCTCTTGATCCATCCCTCACTCTCTCTTTCATTCTCTCGCTCTCTATCTCTCTCTTATCTTCCTCCAAACCTTTCTCCCACTCTGTCTCCCTTCCCACCTTCCTAGTTTTTTTTTGCCCCACTCTCTCTTTCCCTTCTTTGTATCCTCTTCTCTCCTTCACTCTCTTTTCCTCTTTCTCTCTGGATCTCCTTCACTCTCTCAATACTGTACTCTTTAACTCTCTCACTCTATCTTCTATCATTCCCAATGCCTCATTTGTGCCCTCTCTAGGTCTCCCTTGTGTAGCTCACTCTTCTCTATCCATCTCATACACTCATACACTCTCTCAAGCTCTCTTATTGTCTCTCCATCTCACCCTCATTAGCTCCATTTCTTACTCTCTATCGCACTTTATTTTACCATTTTGCTTTTTCTCTCTCACTCTCTCCTCTCCCTCCCTCACTCCATCTCTATTATGCTCTCTCACACTCTCTCACACTCACTATTCTCTGTTTTTATCTTATGCTCTTTTAGACTCTACATTATTGCTCTCACTTCTGTCTTTTCTATTACTTTTCTCTCGATTAATCTTGCACTCTCTCTCTCTCTCTCCTCACTCTCTTGTTTCCATCCCTCCCTCTCTCATTTTCTCACTTATCTACCTCCCTCCTTTACTTAACTTTATCTCTCTCTTTCTTGCTCCCTCCCTCAATCTATATTCTCCCATTCTCCCTCACTTCATACCCCTCACTCACTCTTACTTGATCTTCCGTTAGTTTCTCTTCTCGCTCTCTCTTCCTTTCTCTTTCCCGCTCACACTCTCTTTAAATCCTCTCACTGCCTCATTTTATCTCTCTTTCTCATTCACTCTCTTCCTCTCTCTCACTGTCTATTCCACCTCCTTTTATCTCTCTCTCACTCTCTATTTTGTTTTCTTTTGATGCTTTTTTATCCATCACTTAGTCTCTCTCGCTCTCCCTCCCACTTTCACTCCCTTCATTCCTCTCTTTCTCTTGCTCTCCTTATCTCTCTCCCTCTCTCGCTCGTTCATTCCCTCTCTCATATTCACTCTTCCCTTACTCTATGTTCCATCTGTTTCTCTCTCGCACTCTCTCCCTTTCTAGCTTCTCTTCCTCTCTCTTGGGTTTCACTCTCACTCTTACTCCCTCTTTTTCTCACTCTTTCTCATTCCATGTTAAGAAACACTCTATCTCTCACTCTCTCTTCTATTGCTCTCTCTCCTCACTCTCCTCTCAATCTTTCTCTCCCTCTCTCCCCAACTTTCAAGTTTCCTTCCCTACCTCCCCCTCTCTCTCCCATTCTCGCTCTTATTTCTCTATCTCATGCACTCTCCCCCTCTCTCCCTCTCACTCTCATCCAGTTCACCTGCTTTCTCTCCCAGTAAGCCTCACTCTCTACCCATGTCTCAATCTCTCTCACTCTATCTCTATTACTTCCTTCACTCTCTCTTCTCTCTCACTCTCTCTTCCTCTCTCATTCGTACTCTGTTCCATTCCTCTGACTCCCATCATCAACCTCTCTCATTCTAACTATTTTCTCTGTTTATGCTTTCTCACTATTTCTTTCTCTATTTCTCTCTCTCCGTCCTCTCTCACACACTGTCTATTGCTCTCTTTCATCACACTCTTATCAATTTACTCACTCTTTCTCTCCAACCATCTATCGCTCTCCTCCTCCCTCCCTCTCTCCCTCTTTCATTGTTTCACTGTCTCTCTCTCCCCCTCTTACCCTCCTTCTCTCTCCATATCTCACTCTATATCTCCCTCTCTGCCTCTCACTCACTATCTTTTGCTCTCTTTCCTGAATCTCTTTTCTCTCTCTATTTTTGTCTTACCCTCTCTCCTTCTCTCCCTCCCGCTCTCTCTTCAATCCCTCCCTCCCAAACACTCTCTCTCTATCTCACTCCCTCCCTCTTAAACCCTCTCTATATCTCACTCCCTCCTTCTTAAACCCTTTCTCTCTTGCTCCATCTATCATTATCTCTTGCACCCTTTCTCTTACCCTCCCACCCCCCTCTCTTCCCCAAATTTCTTTCTTCACTTCCCCGAATTTCTTTCTTCAACTTCACTTTCATTCTTACTCTCTCACTTTATCTCATTCACAATCCCTACTCTTTCTTCCTCTTTCAATCGTTATCTCGCTCTCACTCTCTATTCTCTCTGTTTTCTCTCTTACTTCCTTACTCTCTCTTTCTCTCTATTTTTGTCTCTATTTCTTGGTCCCTTCTCCATTTATTCAATTTAAATCTCACTCTTACTCCCTCCCTCTCCCTTTCTCACTCTCTATTCTCTCTCTCGCTCCCTCTCTATCTTACTCTTATGTTACTCTATTCTCCTCTCCTCTTACTCTTTCTCTGTCTATCTCACACTCTATCTCACTCTCCCTTTCTCGCGCTCTCTCCCCTCCCACTATATCTCACACTCTCTTCTCTCCCTCTGCCTATCTCTCTCACACACATGAACTCTCTCTTTCTCTCCCTCTTTCCCTCCCCTGCTCTCCCACTCTCCATCTCCCCATCACTCCCTTCACCCTCTCTCTCTCTCACTCATTCGCTTCTTTACCTTCCATTTCGCACACGTTTTCACTCATTATTCTCTCACTCTTTCTTACTATATATTTTATTCCTCTCCCTTCTTTGAATTTTTCTATGAATTTTTCTCTCCCTCTATCCTCCACTCCCTCTCTCACTCTCTCAATCTTTTTTTGCTCTCCGCCTCTTTCATTCTTGCACTCTATCTATGTGTCTGTTATGTCACTATCTTCTCTCACTCTGTCATTCGCTCTTTCTCACTCCATCTCTCCATCCCTCTCTTGCTCTATCTCACTTTCCTCATGCCTCTCTATTTGCTCTCTATTTCTCACTCATTTTACTTACACTCTTTCCATCTCTCTCCATCTATCTTTATCTCTATATCTCTTGTCCCTCTCTTCTTTCACACTTTATCTTTCTCTCCCACTTTGCCTCTATCTCCCTCTATCTACCTCTCATTCCATCTCCCTCTCCCTCCGCCCCTCCTCTCTTATTCTCTCCCGCTCTCTCCCTTTACCTTTAACCATCTCACACTCCACCTCCTATTCTCATACTTTCCCTCACTCTCTTTTCTTATCATGCTCTCTCTTACACTCGCTCTCATTATCTCTATCTCTTCCTCTATATATAATCTCTCACAATTTTTTCCCTCTATCCACCACTTCTCTCTACCCTCTCCCTTCTCTCTCTGATACGCTCGCTCTCTCCCTTGCTCCCCCTCTCTCTCACACTCTATTCCACCTTCATTTTTGCATTGTTGCTCAATCTCTCCTCTCTCTCTTATGTCGCTCTTTCTTTTTTGTCATTATTCAACTCTTTTTCTCCTTCTCTCTCTCTCTCTCTCATTCCCTCCATCCATCCCTCCCTCTCTCCATCTCTTTCTATCCTTCTCTCTTCCCACTCTTTTGTCATAATCAATCTCTAATTATTTCTTAATTTTCTCTCACACTTCTCTCTCTCCCTCACTCTTTTCCTCCCTTCTCTTTATCTTCATATCTCTCACTCTCTATCTATTTCTTATTCTTCTGCTCCCTTTCTTACTCTCTTGCTCTTTCCTCCTTCACTCTCTCTTCTATCTCTATTCTCTCACTCTCTCTTCTCTCTCCCTCCCTACTCTATTTAATTACACTCTCTCTTCCTCACTCTCTATTCTCTCTTTATCTTACTCTCTCTCCTCTCACTCTTTCGCTCTCTATCCTACAAACTCTCTCTCTCTCTCTTACTTCCTTTCCCATCCCTCGCCCTACCTCCCCCTTTCTTTAACTCACTCTATCTTCCATTCTTTCAAAACTCTCTCTCCCTTTACCTCCTACTCTCCCTTTCCATCTATCTCTAGCTCTCAATTCCTCTCTCTTTCCAGCTCTCTTTAAACCCTCTCATTACCTTCCTATTTCTCTCTTTCTCAGTTACTTTCTCCCTCTCATTCTCTATTCCATCTCTTTTTATCTCTCTTGCTCTCTCTTTCTCACTCCCTTAATCTTGTCCTCTCCAGATCTCCCTCATGTAATGCACTCTTTTCTCTCCATCTCACACACTCATACGCACTCTCAGTCTCTCTCAATCTCTCTCCCCCTCACCCTCGTTAGCTCTATTTCTCACTATTTTTTTTCATTTTGTTTTTTCTTTCACACTCTTTTTATCACTTCTCTAATATATTCTCTAACTCTCTCTCTTTCTATTCTCCTTTTATAACTTATACTAGATCTTACACAGTCCTTTGTTGCTCTCTCTTCTTTCATTCTCTTACATTTTGTCACTCATTACCCCCACTTCACTCTCCTCTCTCTCGTTTCTATCCCTCCCTCTCTCATTTTATCTCTTCTCTTCCTCCCTCCCTCTCCCTCCCAATATCCCTCTCCGTCTTGTTCTCTCTCTCTCAACAATCTCCTATTCTCCCTCACCTTTTACCCCTCACTTACTCTTGCTTGATCTTCTCTCAGTCTCTCTTGTCACTCACTGTCCCTTCAACTCTCTCTTCCTTTCACTTTCTTGATTTCCCTTTAAACCCTCTCAACACCAACTTCTATCTTTCTTTCTTACTCACACTCTCATTTTTCTCTTACTCTCTGTTCCACCGCTTTTTATCTCTCTCTCGCCACCTCTTCTGTCTATCTCTTTTCACACTCACTTTAACCCTCACTGCCTCCCTCTTTCACTCCCATCATCACTCTCTTTCCCTGCTCTCCTTATCTCCTTTTCTCTTGCTTCGTCTCTCGCTCGCTCACCCACTCCCTCTCTCTTGAACTCTTATCCCTCACCCTCTTCATTCCATTTCTCTCTCACACACTCCCTTTCTCGTTCCCCCTTCCTTTCTCTTCAGTTTCACTCTCACACATACTCCCACATTCCCTCTCTCTTTCTCGCTCTATGTTCACTCTCTGTAACTTACTCTCTCTTCTACTGCACTCACTCCTCTCTCTCCTCTCAACTTTCTCTCCCACTCTCCCACACCTTTCATTCCTTCCCTTCCTCTCTCTCCCTCTCTTACTCTCTCTTTCTCTCTCTCACACACTCTCCCCCTCTCTACCTCTCAATCTTTCCAATTCATCCCCCTCTCTCTCCCACTAACTCTAATTTTGTACCACATCTTTTCATCTCTCTCACTCTCTCTCCATATCTTCCTTCACTCTCTCTTCATCTCACTCCCACTCTCTTCCATCCCTCTCACTCCTTCTGTCCATCTCTCTCTTCCTCACTCACACTTTTCTCTATTTATGCTTTATCACTTTTACTTTCACTATTGCTTTCTTCTTGCTCTCTTTGACACACTATCTCTTGCTCTCTTTTATTACTCTCTTATCACTTTACCTATTCTTTCTCTCTAACCATCTCTCACTTTCTTCCTCCCTCCGTTTCTCCCTCTTTCATTAATTCAATCTCTTGCTATGTCTTTTCTCCGTCTCTCTCTATATTTCCCTAATATCTTCCTCTATTTACCTCTCACTCACTATCTTTTGCTCTATCTTCCCTGAGTCTCTCTTCTCTCTTGATTTCGGCCTTACCATATCTCCTTGTCTCCCTTTGCTCACTCATAAATCCCTATCTTAACTCCCTCTCTTGCTCTCTCTCTCTCACTCTATATTTCATCTCTCATTGTTATTTGTTAGCTCACTTTTGCCCCCTCACTGTCACTCTCCCTTGCACTTTCATCTATCTCTTTCTCTTCTCTCTCTTTACTTGCTCTTTCTTTCCCTCTATCTATCACACTCTTTCTCACACTCCCTCCCTCACACACAATCTCTCAATTTCTCTCACATCTTGCTCTCTGTCCTCAGATCCATCTCATTATTTATTATTTTCTCACATACATCTCCCATTCCTCCTTAATAACTCCCTCTTTCAATCCATCCCTCCCTCTCTTTCTTCCCCTCTCTCCACTTGCACTCACTTGTTCACTCCCTCTCTCTCCCTCTCTTTTCTCGATTTCTCACTCGCATTTCCTCTCCCTCTCTCTCGCCCACTCTCTTATCCTTTCTCTCATTCTCTCCCTCTGGTACCCTCCCTCCCATGCTCTCTATCTCAATCTCTCTCCCTCTCTCCCTCACTCCCTCTCCATCTCCTTCTCTCCTCTCCTTTTAACTCATTCTCTTACTCTCCCTCCCTCCTTCCCTCTCTTTCTCCCTTTCCCCTATCTCTCTTCTCTCTCTCCTCTTGCAATTAATCAATCTCCCTCCTTCCCTCTCATTTTCTTCATTACTCTCTCCCATTCCTCTCTCTTGCTCTTTTCTCTCACTTTCGCTTCTCTCTATTTCTCTCTCACAACCTTCCATTATCTCTCTATCTCTTTCATTTTACCACTCATGCTTTCCCTCACTCTCTCTATTTCTTTCTTTTTACCCCTATCTTCTCTCTATATCTCTCTCACTCTCCCTCGTCCTTTCTCTCCCCTCTCTCCATCCCACTTCTCACTGTCCCACTCTCTCTATCTCAATCTCTCTCCCTCTCTCCATCCAACTTCTCACCCTCCCACTCTCTCTATCTCTATATTATTCTCTCCCCCTCTCTGTCTCATTCTCACTATCTGTTCTCCTTTTCTATCTTATACTCTCTTTTACACTCTCCCTTGTTGCTTCCTTTCCTCTCTTCCTCTTCCAATTTCTCTCATTCTACCTCTATTCCCTCTCTCCTCTTGCTTTCAACCCTTCCACTTACTTTCCCCCTCTTCTCTCCCTCAGTCGTTCCCTCTCTTCTCTCCCTCCGTCGTTCCCTCTCTCTCCCTCCTTATCTCTCTCTTTATATCCCTCTCTCTTGCTCCCTCTCACACACACTAATATCCTCTTCTTGTGCTCACATTACATCTCACTCACTTATTCTTACTCAATCTTTCCACAGCCTCTCTCACTCCTCTCACTTTCTCTTTCCTACTCTCTCTTTAAAAGCTCTCACTTCCACATATCTCTCTTTCTCCCTCACGACCTCCATCTCTCTCACTCTCTATTCCACCCCTCTTTATCTCTCTCTTGATATCTCTTTTGTCTCTCACTTTTGACCCTCCCATTATCCCTCACTTTCTCTCTCTCGCTCTCCATACCTTTTTTGCTCCCTTAATCTCTCTCTCTCTTTCTTTCACACTCTCCTTTCTTGTTCTATCTTCCCTTTTTCCTCTTACATTTATCTCTCTCTATTTCCCAAACACTCTCTCCTCTCTCACTCTCTTGATTCCATCCCACCCTCTCTCATTCACTCTCTCTATCCTTCCCTCACTCTTCCGCCCTTTATCGCTCTCCATCTCCCTCTTCCTCTGATGCTCCCTCTTGCTTTCACCATTCTCCTGTTCTTGGTCTCTTTATATCCTCACTCACGTACTCTTACTCGATCTTCCCTTAGTCTCTCTTCTCACTCTCTCCCTTTCACTCTCTCTTCCTTTCTCATTCATGCACTCTCTTTAATCCATCTCACTACCTCCTTCATTCTCTCTTTCTCACTTACTCTCTCCCTATCTCTCTCAGTCTCCATTCCATCTCAGTTTATCTCTTATTCACTATCTTTTATCACTCTTTTAATGCTCCCTTTATCCCTCACTGCCTTTCTCTTGTCTCCCTCCTCGTTTACTCCCTTCACCACTCACTTTCTCTCCCTCTCCTTATCACCCTCACTCTCACTCTCCCTCTCACTCGCCCACTCTCTCCCTCTCTCACGCTCTCTCTTCCCTCATTCTCTCTTCACTCTATTTCTCTCTCACACTTTATCCCTTTCTCGCTCCCCCTTCTTCTCTCTTCAGTTTCACTCTCACTTCTACTCCCTCGCTCTCTCTGTCTCGCTTCATGTTCACTCTCTCTTCGATTGCTCGCTCTCCAGACTCTCCTCTCATCTTCCCTTAGTCTCTCTTCTCACTGTCTCTCCCTTTCACTTTCTCTTTCTTTCTCATTCATGCACTATCTTTATTCCATCTCACTGCCTCCTTCATTCTCTCTTTCTCACTTACTCTCTCCCTATCTCTCTCAATCTCTATTCCATCTGAGTTTATCTCCTATTCGCTCTCTTCTATCTCTATTTTAATGCTCTCTTTATCCCTCACTGTCTCTCTCTAGTCTCCCTTCTCTTTTACTCCCTTCACCACTCACTTTCTCCCGCTCTCCTTATCTACCCACTCTCGCTCTCCCTCTCACTCCCCCACTCTCTCCCTCTCTCCCGCTCTCTCTTCCCTCATTCTCTCTTCACTGGATTTCTCTCTCACACTTTCTCCCTTTCCCGCTCCCCCTTCTTCTCTCTTCAGTTTCACTCTCACTTCAACTCCCTCACTCTCTCCCTTTCTCGCTTCATGCTTACTCTCTCTTCGATTGTTGGCTCTCCTCTCTCTCTTGCTTCATTCCCTCCCTCCCTCTCTCCCACTCCCGCTCTCTCTCCTTCTCTTTCCCTCTCTCCATCTCTCCCTCTCACCCTCATCCAACTCATGTCCCTCTCTCTTCCACTAAATCTCATTCTCCATCCCATCTCTCTTTCCCTCTCACTTTCTCTCAATATCTTTCATCACTCTCTCTTCTCTCTCACCCTGTCTTCCTCTCTCACTTCTGTTCTCTTTAATGCCTCTCACTCCCTTCCTCTCCCGTACTTTTTGCTATTTATGCATCATCACTTTACTTACTATTCTATCCAACTATCTCACATTCTCTTCCTCCCTCCCTCTCTCCTTCTTTCATTATTTCAGTCTTCACTCTATCACCCTCTCACCCTCCCACTATCTCCATATCCCCTCTACATCTCCCTCTCTACCTCAGACTCAAATCTATCTTCCCTCAGTCTCTCTTCTCCCCATATTTCTGTTTCACCATATCTCCTTCTCTCCCTCTCGCTCACTTTTCAAACCCTATCTTCAATCCCTCTTTTTCTCTCTTTCTCTCTCTATTTCATCTCTCTTTATTACTTTCTTGCTCTCTTTTACCACCTCTCTCTCTCTCTAGTATTTTGTTCTATCACCCTCGTTTCTCTCACTTTACTCTCCATACTCCTCTCTCTCACTTCATTTTGTGTCACTAATTCACTCCTTCTCCCTCACTCTCCTTTTCTCCATTGCTCTCTCTCATTCCCCCTCCATTGCTCCCTCATCTCTTCCTCTTTTCTCTATTTCTCTCTCACTCCTCCTCTCCCATTCTCTATCTCTCATCATTTCTCTCTTATTCTCTCCTTTCTGCTTCCCCCTCCCACTCTCCTTATCTTAATCTCGCTCCTTCTCTCTCCCTCTCTCCCTATCCATCTCCCCTCTCTTTCCTTCTCATGCATTCTCTTAATCTCCCTCCTTATCTCAAATATTGCTCACTATCTTTTACGCTCTCTCAATTCGTATCTCTCTCTTAAATCTTTATCTCTCTCTCTCCCTCTCTCACTCCATCTCTCTCTTCAATCTCTCTCACTCTCTCCCTTACTCTTGCCCTCTATCTCTCTCTTTCTCTCTCCCTACCTTTCTCATTATGTCTCACTCTCTGTATGTTTCTTTCTCTCACTCTCAGGCTCTCTCTTGCTCTTTTTTCTCTGTTTTACTCACTCTTTATCTCTCTATGTCCATCAATCTCTCTCACTCTTTTCTCTCACTTTCTCTCACCCCCTCTTCTCTTTTGTTTTATTACTTCCCCTCCCTTCATCCCTTCTTATTTCTCTCTCTAGCTCCCTTTCTCACTCTCTTTCCCTCTCTTTCCTCACTCTCAATTCTTTTTACATCTCTTTCTCTTTTTTGTCTCTCTCTCCTTTCCTGGCTCCCTCAATCTCTTCAGCTTCACCTACCCCCTTCACTCTCTTCTTTCTCATTCTCTCTTGCTAACTCTCACTCTCTCTCCCTCCTTCCCTCTCACACTCTTTCCCTAACTCTCTCTCTTGCTCCATCTATCGTTCCCTCGCACATACTCTCTCTCTCCATTTTTTGACTCTCTCAATCTCACTCTCTTCTCTCTCTTAATGTTTCTCACTTTCTCCCTCTTTCTCCTTGCCTTCCTCCTTCCTTTAAATTTCTCCCTCCCCCATCTCACCCCAATCTCTCTCTTTCTCTCTTTTCTTTACTCATGTTTTCACTCTCTCCCTCTATTCTTATATATCTTTTTTTCTCCCTGCTCACTCTCTATTTCATTCTCTAACTCTTTATATCACTCTTCTCTATCTCTCTCCCTCACATTCTCTTCTCTCCCCACTCATCTAATCACTTTTTCTCTCTTGTCCCTCTCTCATTCCCTCTCTTATATCATCTTCTCTCTCTCACTCTCTTTTCCCCTTTCTCTATAGATCTCTTTCATTCTCCCACTCTCTTTCTCTTTATTACACACTCTCGCCCTCTATCTTTCTCACTCTCATTTTTGCCCTCTAAAGGTCTCCCTTATGTAGCTCACCCTTCCTCTCCATCTCACTCTCTCTCTCGAGCTATCACACGCGCTCTTACACTTCTCACACACACTCTCGCAATGTCTCTCCCTCTCACCCTCTTAAGTTCCATTTCTGAATCTCTATCTCACTCTCTCTTACAATATTTCTCTTTCTCTCGCACTTTATCCTCTCTCTCCATTGCCACATCATCCTCTCTTCTCTCTCTATTTCCTCTCTGTTATTTACTCCCTCTCTTTCTTGAACTCCATTCTCTTTTCGATCATATGCTCATTTTTTCTCTCTTCTTTGTTGCTCTCTCTTTCTCACCCTCCATCCTCCACTCCATCTCTCCCCTCTCTATTGCTTCCATCCCTCGCACTATCTTTTTCTCTCTCTACTCTCCCTCTCTCCCAACCATCTTTACTTCCTCCCTCCCTCCCTCTCCTTCCCCATCTCCCTCTCCTTCCCCATCTCCCTCTCCTTCTACCTCTCTGGCTTTCTATTGCTATCTTTTATCTCATTACTCACTCATGATCTCTCTATGTCCATCAATCTAACTCTCTCCATTCCTCTCATTCTCTCACTCTTCTCTCTCACCACTTCTCTCTCATTGTTTATTACTTTCTCTCTTTCCCTCCCTCCCTCCCTCCCTCCCTCACCACTTATTTTGCTCTATTTTTCTCTGTCTATCTCTCTCCATCTCGCCCTCTCTTTTCTCATTCTCTTTCCTTTATCTTTTTCTCTCTAGCTTTGTTAGTCTCTCCCCTCCTCTCTCCCTCACTCTATTTACTTTTACTATCATTCTTACACCCTCACTCGCTCCACTCTCTCCTTCTCTCTTGCACTCTCTCTCCCACTCTCCCTCTCTAATTCTCTCTCGCTCCATCAATCATTGCCTCTCTTGCTCTTTTCTCTTTCTCTCTCTTCACCCACTCTTTGACTTTCTCATACTCTCTAATTTATCTTTCTTTCTTGATCTTTTGCTTTCTCTTTTGTTGCTCTTTAATCTCGTTCCTTCTCTCACTCTGTCCCTCACTACCTCTAGCTCTCGCTATCTCCCAACTTTTCTCTCTATCAATCCCACTCTCAACTCTCTCTCTCTCTGTCTGTCTCCTCTCTCTCATTATTTCTCACCTTAACTCACAAGTCTCTTCCTCTCTCACCCCATTTTTTGCTCTCTCCCTCCCTCTTTCCTTCTCTCTCTGTATATCTCACTCTTTTTACCTTACTCTTTTTCTCAACTCTCCCACTTTCTTCATATATCCTTTTCTCACTCCCTTGCTTACACCATCTTACTCTTTATTTGTCACTTCTCTCCCCCTTCCTCTCTCTCTATGATCCCTTTCATCTCTCCCGCTATCTCACACTTTCATCCCATTCTTATTATTTCCCATCCTCTCTCCCCTCTTTCTCCTTATTTCACTTCCTCCCTCCTTCCCTCCCTTTCTCTCTCATCCATCTCTCTCACACACTCGGTCTCTCTCTATCAATCTCACTCTCTCACTTTTTTTGCTCTCTTTTTCCTCTCTTTCTTCACTCTATATCCCTCTCTCACACTTTCTCTCCCATTCCTTAGCTTCTTTCTCACTCTTACAATATCCCTCTCTCTCTTTCTTCATGATTACTTTCACCAGCTGTCTTTTTCTCTCTCCCAATCTGTCTCTTCAGTTTCACTATCACTCTTCCTCCCTCCCCCTCTCTCTTTCTCTCAAACACATACATTCTCACACTTCATTTATCTATATCTCTTAAGCTCTCTCTCTCTCTCTCTCTCTCAATCTCTATCAATCCCTTTTGCCTCACTCTCCACTTCTTTCTCGCTATTTTATTCTCTCTCCCCCTCTATCTCATGCTCTATCTCGATCCCTCTATTTAAAAATTTATCTATATATTCTCTCTCTCTCAATTTAAAATCTCATTACTATCATTTTCCAATACCACCTCTCTCCACTCCTCTTTCACTTCGGTCTTCCTTTATCTCTTCTTCTCTCTTGGACTCTCTCATTCTCTCTCGCTCCCTCCCTCCCTTTCCCTTACTCTTTCTTCCCTTACTCTCTCTTTCTTCTTTATTTTGACTCTATTTTTGGTCTCTCTCTCCCTTTATTCAATTTCAATATGAATCTTACTCCCTCCCTCTCCCTTTCTCGCTCTCTATTCTCTCTCTTCATTTCTCTCTTACTCTCTTATGTTACTCTTTTCTCCTCTAACTCTATCGCTCTGTTATCCCTCACTCTATCTCCCTCTCCCTCACTGGCTCCCACTCTCTTTCTCACTCCATGTTCACTCTCTCATTTATTCTCTATTCTCGCCATTCAATCTTTATCACCGTCTCTCCCCCTCTCGATTTCATCCTTGCCTCCCTTCCACTCTTCTTTCGCTCTCTCTTACATGCACACTCTCTCCCTCTCTCCCTCTCACTCACTTCATCTTCATACCCTCTCTTTCAATCTCATGTTCTACCCCCACTCTTCCACTCGCTCCCACTCTTTCTAAATCTTTCCTCACACTCTCTTCTTCCATACTCCCTACACCTCTCTTGCTTCCACACTCTTCAATCCTAACATACACACACACTCTCTCTCTCCCTCTCTCCCTCTCTCACTCTTTTCTCTATGTTCTTATCACTTTTATTTCTCCATTGCTCTCCATCTATCACATGCAACACACTCTTACTCTCTCTTTTTATCACTCCGCCTTATCTCTTTACCAACTTTTTCACTCCAACCAACCCTTACATTCTCCCTCTTTCATTACTTCACTCTCTTTATCTCTCTCTCAACATATCTCCCTCAACATCTTCCTTTCTCCATCTCTCGCTCAATATATGTTGCTCGAGCTTGAGTCCCTCTTCTCTCACTCTTCTCTCTTCTCTTTCTCTTAAATTTCGTTCTCACTCTTATGTTCTCCCTAACCTCTCTCTTTCTCTCTCGTACTTTCTTTCTCCCTTGCTCCCTTACCTCTATCTCAAATTTCACTCTTCATCCCTTCCCCTCTCTCCCTTTCTCTCAAACGCTTACATCCTTACGCTTTCCCAATCTTAATCTCTTAAGCTCTCTTTCTCGATCTCTCACGCTCTTTTTTCTCCCACTCTCCATTTCTTTCTCACAATCTTATTTTCTCTCAATCTCATTCAATCTCATGCTCCTATCTTTATCTATTTCTCTATCTATCAATTTATATATCTATTATCTCGCTCTCTCTCAATCTAACTCTTCATTATTATCACTTTCTCACAACACCTCTCTCCTGCTCCCCTTTCGCTCTTTTTCTTTCGTTCTCTCTTCTTTCTCTTTAGCACTCATGCTTTCTCTCACACACTATATAATATCTCTCTTTCTCTGTATTTTGCTCTCTTATATTGCCCATTATTCTCCCTCTTTGTCTCACTCTATTCCTCACATCTCATAATCTCTCCCTCTTTTCCTTGCTCTCACTTTTTATTATATCTCTTTTTCTCAGCCTTTGTCTCTCTTTTGTTTCCTTTTATTCTCTCTTTCTCCCACTCTATCCCTCAATCTCTCTCTCTCCCTACTTCTCTCTTCGAATCCCAATCTCAACTCTCTTTATCTTTCCCTCTACCTATTCTCATTCATTGTTTCTCACCGTCTCTCACACATACCTTCCAATTTTCCCTTCCCTCTTTTACTCCCTCCCTTACCTCTCCTCTCTCTCCATATACTCAGTCTCTGAACCTTACACTTCTTTTCTCTCTCTCTCTCTCTCTCTCTCTCTCTCTCTCTCTCTCTCTCTCTATCTTTCTCTCTCACTCCCACGCTCACTCACTTTCTCTTTATTTTCTATCTCCCTCCCTCTCTCTCCATACCTCCCTCTATAACCCCCTCTCTTACCTTTCACTCATTATCTTTTGCTCTTCTTCCCCGAGTCTCTTTTCTTTTTCTATTTCTACCTTACCCTCTCTCCCTCCCACTCACTCTTCAACCCATATCTTCACTCCATATATAGCTCTCTCTCTCCTTCTCTTTTTCATCTCTCTATTGTTTCTTTGCTCTCTTTTGCCCCTCTCCCTCTTGCTCTCTTTTATTAGTCTCTCTCTCTTTCTCTCTTTCCTATCTTCCTCTCTTCTCCCTCTTTGATCACTCTTACTCTGCCTTTTTTATTAATTCACTCTCTATCTCCCTCTCACCCTCCCTCTCTCTGCATATCTCCCACTACATCTTTCTCTCTCCACCTCTCACTGGTTATATGTTGCTTTAACTTTTTGAGTATCTCTTCTCTCTCACACTCTCTCCCTCCCAGTCTCTCTTTAACTCTTCTCACTCCTTCCCTCCCTCTCTCTCTCCTAATTCACTCCCCCTCTTCATTTGTGTCACTCTCTCACCTAATTCACTCTCCCTCTTCATCTGTGTCACGCTCCGACCCTCAATTTCATCTCTCTTTATTGCTTACTTGCTCTCTCTTGCTCTCTCTCTTCGTCTATCACTTGCAATATCTTCAATTACTCTATCTTCCCTCTCTTTACGCGCTATTTTTTTGTCCATCCCTCACTTA
>JAKZJZ010000431.1:0-49965 GCA_022702705.1 Papilionanthe hookeriana x Papilionanthe teres
GGAGAATGAAAGTGAAGGATAAAGAAAGCAACAAAGAGACAAAGGGAGGGTAGATAAATAGAAAATGATAGAGATAGAAAGAGAGAAATAATGAGAAAGTAATATTATGAGAGAAAAAAGAGAGCGAGATAGAGAGAGAGAGTGAGATCAACAGATAGAATAGAGATAGAGAGATGGCAAGCAAATGAGAGAAAGAAGTGTGAGAGAGTGTGTGTGTGTGAGAGAGAGGGAGAGAGAAAGATAATAGTGAGAGATTGCATGGGTGAGAAAGGGAGTGGAGACAATAAGATAAGAGAGAGTAAAATAGATAAAAAGGGAGGGAAGAAATGTTGAAAAAGAGACAGTGAGGGAGAGAGAAAGAGAGATGAGGGAGAAAGATATAGAGCAAGAGAGAAAAAGATGAGGGAGTAAGTGAGGGAGAGTGAGGGAGAGATATAGAGAGATAGAGAGACTTCAAGATAGGGATGGGGAGAAAGAGAGGATAAATGAGCAGGAGAGTGAGGCTGAGAGGGAAAGAGCGAGACAAAAGAGACAAAAAAATGTGCAAAATATGAGAGAGAGAGAGAGAGCAAAGTAGGGTGAATGTGTGAGAGAGAGAGAGATAAAGTGCAAATAGAAAGGGAGAGGGAGATAGGTAAGAAACAGATCCAGAATCAGAGGGAGTCTAAAAGTCATGGAGAGAGGGGAAGAGTGAGAGAAAAGGGAGAGAGATGTAGAAGAGGGAAAGAAATATACAGAAAGAGAGAATTGAGAGCAAGAAGAGAGGGGGAGTGAAGATTGAGAGATATGTGATGGAGAATGTGTGAGATAGAGATTATAAAGTAGAGAGAGGAAGGGAGAGAAAGAGATAGAGATAGATAGCTAGATAGAGAAATAGAGAAAGAGAGAGTGGCAGAGTGATAGAGATAGAGAGAGCAGGTGAGAGGGGGAGAGAGGGATAGAGGGAGTGGGCATGGGAGAGAGAGAGGGAGAGAAATGAGAGGAAGTATAGAGAACAATAGGACAGAGAGATTGAAGATAGAGCAACAGACGAAACTGAGCGAGTGAAATAGATTGAGACTACAGAGAGATAAAAAAAGAGAGTGAAGGTGAGTTCAACAGTGAAGAGGGAGAGGGAGAGGAAAAGGAAGTGGGAGAGGGAGTTATAGAAAGAGCGAGATAGAGAATAGAGAGAAAGAAGAGTAGAGAGAGATAACATGATGGGAGAAGGTAAGAGAGATCCAGAAGCAGAGAGAGTCTAGAAGACATGGAGAGAGCGAAGTGTGAGTGAAAAGGGAGAGAGATAGAGAAGATGGAGAGAAATAGATAGAAAGAGAGAATTGAGAACGAGATAGAGAGGAAGGGAATTAGAGAGGTAGAGAAAGTGTGAGAGAGAAATATATTAAGAGAGAGAGAGAGAGATAACAAGAGGAAGAATGAAAAAAGAGAGTGACTGTGAGAGTTATTCAAAGAGAAAAGGAGAGAGTTGGAGACAGAGATAGAGAAGAGGGGCAAAAAGTAGAGAGAGCAAGGGAGTGGGGGGAGAGAGGGAGAATGGAGAGAAAATGGAGAACAGATAGATAGGGATAGGTGAGGGAGGGAGAGTGTGTGTGAAAAAAAGAGACAGAGTGATAGTGAGAGGGAAGAAAGAGATGGAAAGGAGAGATTAAAGAGAGAAAAGTGTGAATGAAAGAGTAAGTTAGAGTGAGAGTATTTAGGAGGGAAAAGAGATAAACTGATATCAAGATAGTGATCAAGTGAAAAGTGTGAGTGTGAGAGAGAGGGGAACATAGAGAGAACAATGAGAGAAAATGTGTAAAAAAGAACAAATAATGAGAGAAGAATGGAAATGAGAGAGGGAAAACGAGAGAGAGAAAAAAGAGTGAGCGAGAGAAGAGAAAGAGGTAAACATTTAAAATGAGAGTCAGAGGGAGAGATGTAGATAGATGTTGAGAGAGATGGAGAGAGAGATCAGAAGGAGAGAGGGATAGAAAAGGGAGAGAGATGAATAGAGGGAGATATAGGAAAGAACAAACATAGAGAGAGAAAGAGAAATTGATGGAGATATATGAGAAAAAATAAGAAGTATGAGAGAATGAGAGAGAGAGGAAGGGAGAGAGTGAGATAAGGATGGAGAAAGAGAGTAACATATATACAGAGATAAAAAGAGGTAAAAAGAGAAGACTGAGAGAAGGAGCTTGAAAAAAGGGTGAGAAGTGGCAGAGAGAGATATGAAGAGCCGGATACTGAGTGTTTGGAGAGAGATAGATAGAGAGGTGTGGCAAATAGAAGAGGTGAGTAGATGGATGGTTTCAGGAGAGGAGAGAGGTTTAGTGAGTGAGAAGAGGGAGAAGAAATAGAGGGGAGAGCGAGAGAAAGGCAATAATTAGAGAAAGAGAGAGAGAATATATAATAGAGATAGGTAGGGAAGGAGAGACTGAGGAAAGGAGGAAGGGGGAAAAAGGAGAGAGAATGAGAGTGAGATGGAGGTAGAGGGATGTTAGTGAGAGAGAGAAACAGAGAAAAGAGTGAGTGAGAGAAAGAATAGAGCATCATGAGAGAGAGCAAAGAGAATGATTGAAAGAGATCGAGCGATTGAGTATTAATGGGAGAGAGAGGAAGAAATAGATGGAGAGATAGAAAGATTGAGTGAGAGATAATTAGAAAAGTGAGAGAGAGGGGAGAGAGAGGGAGGGCGAGAGGGAGGGAAAAATAGTGGCAGAGAAAGTGAAAAAGATACAAAGAGAAATAACAAGTAGAGAGAAAGAGAGTTATTGTAAGAGAGAAATAGTTAAAACTGAAAAAAATAGACAAAAGTAAATTGAGAAGTGAGAGTGAGAGAGATATGAGGGCACAAGAGAGTGAAAGAATGAGATAAAGAAAGAGTGATAGAGAGAGAAGAAGTGAGAGAAGAGAAAGATTAGAAAGGGAGATGAGAGAGCAAAACAATTAAGGGGTGTGAGGGATGGAAAGTGAGGAAGAGGGAGCGACAGTGAGAGGGAGAGAGTGAGATAGATGAGAGAGTAAGAGACATAGAGAGAGAAATTGATAAGTAGAGAGAGAGATGAAGAGAAGTTTAGTGACAGAGAAGGGGTAGAAGGAGAAATATGCGTTTGATAAAGAGCTTGAAAGAAAGAGAGAGAAGAGGAAGAGAGGGACGGATGATATGTAAGAAAGATACTAAAAGAGAGATAGATAGAGAGAAGTATGATAGATAAAGAGAGGAGAGGAGAGGAGAGGAGAGGAGAGGGAGGGAAGCTAGTGACATGAAAGAGAAGAGAAAGAGAGAGAGGGAGTGAGGGAGAAAGAGAGAGAATACACAAGACAGAGAGTGAGGGAAGGAGTGAGGGAGGGCAAGAGAGAGGGAGATAGAGTGCAAGAGAAAGGAAGGGAGAAAGAATGATAGTAAGAGAGAGAGATTGAGAAAGAAAGAGAGGGAAAGAGGTAGAGAGAGAAGGAGAGAGAGAAGAGCATAATAAAGAGCTAGAGAAAAAGTGAGATAGAGAGTGAAAAAAGTGTAACAGAAAAAGTGAAAGTTAGAGAGAGGTAGGGATATTAAAAGAGAACTGAGAGGGGGAGAGACAGGAGAAGGACAAAGAAGGAGAGTGAGAAAGAGAAAAGATAGGGGGCAGAGATTGAGAGAGAAAGAGTAAGAGAGGGAGAGAAAGATAGAGGGAGAAACTAAAAGAAGGGGAAAGAGTGAGAAAGAGAGGTGGAAGAGAAGAGATGGAGAGAGAAGGGGGTAGAAGAATTGGGAGAGAGATAGAAAGGGTGAGAGCAAGAGAGAAGAAACAGAGAGTGGGAGAAGAGAGAGGGGCGAGAGAGTGAGAGGAAGTGGGAGAGAGTTGGAGAGAGAGGAAGAGAGAAAGAGGTAGAGAGGTAGATGAAGGGAAAGGCAATAAGAGAGAGCGAAATAAAGAAGGGAGGGAGAGAGAGTGAGAAGAGAATGAGGCAAAAAGAGATGTAGAGAGGGCTGAGAAATAAAGTTTGAGAGAGATATAAAGATAAAGAGAAAAAAGAAAGAGGGAGAAGAGGGTGTTTGTGCGTGGTGGAGAGAGAGTGAGAGTTGGAGATAGACTAGAACGAAAGTGTAATAAGAGAGTACGAAAGAAAGAGTGGGGAGAGAGTGTGTGCAATAAATGGTGGAAGAGAGAGTGAGAGTGGGGCAGTAAATGAGAGTGAGATAGAGGTGGAGAGAAGGATAAATTTTGAGAGAATGATTGTGAGAGAAAGAAGTGTGGGCGAGAGAGAAAAAGGAAGAGCATCATGCACGTGCGTGAGAGAAAGAGGATAGCACAAGTGAGTGAAGGAGGGAGGAGAACAAGGGAAAAAAATAGAGCGATGGTGAGAGTGGGAGAGAGAAAAGGGGCAAGAGAAGAGAATGATAAGAGAGAAGAAGAGAGACAAGGAGCAAGAGAGTTATAGGGTGAGAGAGAAAAAGTAAGAGAATAAGAGAGAACGAGAGAGAGGGGGGAGGGAGAGTGAGATAAGGATGGAAAGAGAGTGATAGATATAGAGAGAGCAAATGAAGTAAAGAGATACGAGACAGAGGGAGAGAGAACAATGAGAGAAGGAGCTTGATAAAAAATGAGAGAAGTGGGAGAGAGATTTGAAGAGATAGATACTGAGTGTTTGAGAGAGAGATAGATGGAGAAATGTGTCACATAGAAATGGTGAGTGGAGGAGAGGGAGGGAGAAAGGTTTCAATTTAGGAGAGAAGGACATAGGAGAAGTGAGTGAGAAGAGAGATAAGAGATAGAGGATGAAAGAAAGAAAGAAAGGGAGAATACATAATAGAGATAGGTAGTGAGGGAGAGAGTGGGGGAAGGAGCAAGTGGGCAAAAAAGAGGAGAGAGAGATTGAGAGGGAGAATGAGAGTGAGATGGAGGTAGAGAGGAGTTATTGAGAGAGATAAATATAGAGAGAGAGAGAGAGAGAGAGAGAGAGAGAAAGAAAAGAGCACCATGAGAGAGAGCAGAGAGAATGTTTGAGGGAGATTGAGGGAGGAAGAAATTGATGGAGAGAAAAAAAGATAGAGAGCGAAAGATAGTAAGAAAGGCGAGAGAGAGGGAGAGAGAGGGAGAAAGAGTGGCAGAGAAAGTAAAAAATTCAAAAATAAATAATACGTAGAGAGAGAGAGAGAGGAAGAGAGTGATTGCATATGAGAGAAATAAATATGAGTGAATAAAATAGAGAAAGCGAAATTAGAAGTGAGAATATGGGGGAGATGGAGGGCACAAGAGAGGGAGGGATGGAGAGAGAATGAGATAAAGAAAGAGTGAGAGAAGAGTAAGATTAAAAAGGAGAAGAGAGAGCAAAAGAGTTAAAGGGTGTGAGAGATGGAAAGTGGGGAAGAGGAGCAAGAGCAAGAGAGGGTGAGAATAAGATAGAGATTGGGATGAAAGAGAGATTAAAAGACATAGAGAGAGAAATAGACAAGTAGTGAAAGAGATAAAGACAAGGTGAGTAAGAGATAAGGTGTAGAAGGAGAAAGATGAATATGAGTAAGAGCTAGAAGGAAAGAAAGAGAGGGTGAGATGATAAGGTAGATAGATGGAAAGAAGAGAGAGAAGGGGAAAGAGAGTTGGAAGGTGAGAGAGAAAAAACAAGAGAGTAAGAGAGAACGAGAGAGAGGGGGGAGGGAGAGAGTGAGATAAGGATGGAAAGAGAGTGAAAAATATATGGAGAGCAAAAGAAGTAAAGAGACATGAAATAGAAGGAGAGAGACTGAGAGAAGGAGCTTCGAAAAAAGGGAGAGAAGTGGGAGAGATATATATGAAGAGACAAATACTGAGTGTTGGAGAGAGAGATAGATAGAGAAATGTGGCAGATAATAAGGTTGAGTAGAGGAGAGAGAGGGAGAGAGGTTTGGATTCAAGAGAGAAGGACAAAGGATTAGTGAGTGAGAAGAGAGAGAAGAGATAGAGGAGAGAGTGAGTGATAGGCAAGAGTGAGAGAAAGAGAAAGAGAGAATACATTGAAAGTGAGTGAGAGAGGTAGGGAAGGAGAGAGTGGGGGAAGGAGGAAGGGGCCAAAAAAAGAGAGAGAGAGAGAGAGAGTGAGAGGGAGAATGAGAGTGTGATGGAGGTAGGAAGGAGTTTGTGAGAGAGTGAAATAGATAAAAGAGTGAAAGAGATAGAGATAAGAGCACCATGAGAGAGAGACAGAGAATGATTAAGGGAGATTGAGAGAGGAAGAAATTGATGGAGAGAAAGAAAGATAGAGAGTGAAAGATAATAAGATAAGCGAGAGAGGGAGGGAGGGAAAGAGGGAGAGAGTGGCAGAGAAAGTAAAAATGTTACAAAAATAGAACTGGTGGAGAGAGAGCAAGAGAGTGATTGCATAAGAGAGGAATAGATAAGAATGAAAAAAAATAGAGAAAAAGAAGTTAGAAGTGAGAGCGAGAGAGAGATGGAGGGCACAAAAGAGGGAGGGACGGAGAGAGAATGAGATAAAGAAAGTGAGAGAGAGAGAGAGAGGAGTGAGAAAAGAGTAAGATTATAAAGGGAGAATAGACAGCAAAAGAGCTAAAGGATGTGAGATATGGATAGTGAGCAAGAGGGAGCAAGAGCGAGAGAGGGAGAGAATGGGATAGAGATTGGGATGGACAGAGAGAGAAAGAGATAAGCAGAGAAAGAGATAAAGAGAGTCTGAGTGGGAGATAATGGTATAAGGAGAAAGATGGGTGTGAGAAAGAGTTTAAAAGAAAGAAAGAGAAGTGGGAGAGAGGGTGAGATGATAAGGTAGATAGAAACTAAGAGAGATATATATAGAGATAGAGAAGTGAGATAGATAAAGAGAGAAAAGGAGAGGAGACGAGAGAGCGGGTGAGCTAGTCAGATGATAACGAAGAGAATGAGAGAGTGAGAGTGAGCGAAAAAGAGAGTGAAATAAAGAGAGAAAATACAAGAGAGAGAGAGTTAGGGAAGGAGTGAGGGAGGGCAAGAGAGGGAAAGATAAAGAGAGCTAGAGATGGAAGTAGAGAGGAGAGAGAGAGTTTGAGAGATTAATAAAATAAAAATGAATGCTAGAAAAAAGTTAATGAGTGAGAAAGGGAAAGAAGAGACTATCTCTCTTATGCCCTCCCTCCCTTCTTACCTCCCGCTCTCTCTTCCTCCCTTCCTCCCTCCCTCCTTCCCTATCCCTCCCTCTCTCTCGCTCACTTTCTCTCTCACACTCATTCTTTCTCACACTCACTCTTTCTTTCTATCTTAATCCTTCTCTATTTCCCTCTCCTCTCTCTTACTTGCACTTTCTTTCAGTCTCTCCCACCATCTCTCTCAATCTTCCTCTCTCACTCTCTCACATGGAGCCCTTCTATCTATATCTTTTTATCTCACTTTATATCCAATCTGTTGTTATTGTACCCCTCTCGCAGTCTCTCATTCTTCTTATCTCTCTTGATATCTCTGTCTCTAACTCTCCATGTTATCTTACTCGCTCTCACATTTATTTTCTTGCTATCCCTTCTCTCTCTTTTTCTTATATTTCTCTTTATCATTATCTACCGCTAACTCTTTTGCCCTCTCTCTTCCAATTTCTGCTTCCCCTTCTCTCTCCTTCCAAATTCCTCTATCTCTTTGTCCCTCAATCTCTCCCTCTCCTTCTTGCTCACTCCTTCCCTCCCGCCCTCCCTCCCTCTCTCACCTTCTTTCTATCTCCCTCGCTCTTCTCTCACTCTTTCCTTTCATTCCCTTCCTTTATCACTTTCTCTTCTCTTCCTATCTATTTCTCTATCTCCCTATCTCTCTCTCTCTCCCTCCCTCACTCACTCACTCCCTCACACTCTATATATATATATATATCTATCTATCTCATTTCCCCTCTAGACCACTCATTCTCTTTTCACTCTCTCCAACACTTTCTCCTTTTTGCTCTTTATCCCCAACACTCTCATTCTTTCCCCTTACTATCACTCTTTCTGTCACTTCCTTGTTATTTCTCTCCTTCTCTCATGTCTTTTCTATCTCACTTTCATTCTCTATTTCTATCTCTTTCCCTCTTATCCTTTATCCATATCTCTCACATTCTCTCTTACATCTTTTTACACTCTACCTATCCCTCCTTTTGTATCTCTATCTCTTTCTATTTCAAGTTCCTTCCCTTATATATATATATATATATATATATATATATATATATTTATATATATATATATATATATATATATATATATATATATATATATATATATAAAATGGCGAGTTGTGGGGAACTTTACTCGCTCGAGTTCCCAACATGACCACCGTCGGCGGCGGCTCCCTTGGTGGTGGTTCTGGTGGTAGGTAAGGGTGGCAGCTGGTTGTTTACAGCTGTCAGGCGGCTTGGTTTCCCTTTGGTGGCCCTCTTCTGGATGCTTTGGACTTTCTCGGGTCTTCTCTCTTTTGAATTTTACTGTTCCATTAGAGATCTTCTAGTGCTTTTGGCATTTGTTTCTTCGGGTGGTTGTTTTCTGTTTGTTATATGCTTTTACATCTCTGGTGTAGTTTATATCTTCGGCTGATTCTATTTTGCTTCTGTTTCACTGGATCCTCTCCTTCCCCTCACTTACTGGCTGGAAGTCTGAGATATGGCTTCCCCTATTGAGTTGGAAACAAATGTGGATTGGGCTAAAGCCACTTATGCAGGGGTGATTGGGTGGGCCCCCACTACTTCTGATCCTGCTAAGCTAATATTCCCCCAATGTTTGCATGATGCTGTTGCTGGCAAAATCTCATGTCCTTTTATCCGACCCATTGAGGAAAAAGAGGGGTGTCCTGTAGTCATATTCACTGAGGAAGAACTTGAAAACCTTGATGCTGAAGTTAAACATACTCTTATTGAGAAATTTGTGTTGGGTCATCCTAAAATGGAATTAGTTAGAAGCTATTTTGATTCTCTGAATTTCACTGGAAACTGGAGGATAGGCCTCCTTGATGGTAGACATCTACTTATAAACCTCTCCAATGAAGAAGATTATGCCAGGTTGTTTGCTAAGCAAGTCCTAACCATAGCTGGAATGGACATGAAACTGCTTAAGTGGACAGCCGATTTTGATCCCAACAAAGAGCCTCCCATAGTCCCAATTTGGTTCAAACTCTCTCATCTCCCCTATAGATACTTCAATCAGACAGCTCTATTCCAAATTGGAAGATCACTGGGAACTCCTCTCGAGTCGGATGCTTGCTACTCTAAATAAGGCAAAACCTGAAATGGCAAGGATTCAAATTGAAAAGGATATTACCCTTCCTGATATTAAGAAAATTTGGATAGGTTCTGTAGCTGAGGGGCAATGACAGGAAGTCATTATGCAGCAGAAACCCTATTTCTGTACCCACTGCAGAATGTTTGGTCATACAAATGATAGGTGCTACAGGTTACACCCCCTCCTAGAAAAGTTTCTAATGTGGTTACTACTAAGTCACAAGCTCAGCCCCTAGTGATTCCCAGTGTTCCCTCTTCTGGGGGGCCACTGCTATCTGATACCAGTAATCCTGCTGTACAGAATGCTCTTACTACCAAAGTTGTGGAGAAATTAGGAAATGATGTTCCTAACTCACCTGCTGCCTTGGGGGACCTTTCTGGTAATGGCAGTAAAGATCATTAAAATCAGATTAGAAGGGAAGAAGAGGCAATTCAAATCATTACTCCCTCACAGTCATCAAATCATACTTTGGATACAGTAGAACTTAATACAAACACTCAAAATGAAATTATTCCTGAGGATCTAATCAATGATATGCAACATAACCTTGAGGAGAAATGACATACCCAAGTTTCCAGAAAGAAGAAAAAATCTTTCTCTGAAGTGCGAAAACTGGGTTCACCTCTAACTTTGGGGAGCTGGTTGGCACTTCAAAGACTAGAGGCAGATCCCAATCAAGATCCTAAACTTCCTCCCCCCTTAAAAATAAATGATCAATTTCCTTTGTTGGAATATTAGGGGAATTGCTAGTCCCCTCTCTATTAAAAGACTTACTTCTCTCAATAGAAAACATAATCTTTTGTGCATTGCAATTTTTGAACCATTGGAATATAAACACCCCCTCAAAGTTCTCAGGAAATTTAATGGCTTCTCCCACTATTCCAATTGCAATAACAAGATCTGGATTTTCTGTAGAAAGGAAATCACTTGGTCTGTTTTAGTTGATCATCAGCAATTCATACATTCCTCTTTCAAGCTTAATGGTCAAAGTGGCTCTGCCACCTTTGTTTATGCAGGTTGTAGCAAAGAGGATAGATCAAATCTTTGGGGAAATCTCCATTGTATTGGAAATCAGATCTCTTCCCCCTGGTTGGTGGGTGGGGACTTCAATGATATTGTTTCTTTGCTAAAAAGCTGGGAGGCAGAACCCCTAATATAAACAGAATGTCTACCTTTAATGATAACATTCAGGCTGCTAACCTCTTTGACATTGGCTATAGGGGCCCTCCCTACACATGGAAAAGAGGTAAATTGTGGGAGAGGCTTGATAGAATATTGGTTAATAATAACTGGCTCCATAATTGGCTCCTTACTTCAGTTACACATTTAAGTCTTGCTGGTTCAGACCACAGACCTCTCCTCATTTCTATCACCTCACCCATTATTACTTGCTCCCCCCCTTTCAGATATCTTAATATGTGGTCCTCCCATCCTGACTTTCTTAATCAGGTTACTTCTCATTGGTGTCAGATCGACCACCCTTCCCCCATGGTCAAACTGAAACTTCTGCACACTAAGCTTAGTAGAGAACTGAAGAAATGGAGCTGGAATTCTATTGGCAATGTTTTTCAAAGCGTCAAAGAGGTTGAAGATGTTGTGGCCAAGCTTGAAGCTGAGGTCCAAACTGGTTCAACTGGGGAGGACCAATTACTAAATGCCCAAAACCAGTTACTGATGGCTATTGAAAGGCAGGAACTGTTCCTACAACAGAAAGCTGCTATTAATCATTTCATTAATGGGGATAGGAACACAAAGTATTATCAGGCTTATATCAGATATAGGAGAAAATGTAACTACATTCACTCTATTATCTCTGAAGATGGTAGAAGACTCAATGATGTTACTGCAATTGCACAAGATGTTGTCAATCATTTCCAGCTACTTCTCAATCAACCTTCAATGCACAGACTTCCTATTGATGCCACCTACCTGTCCACTGAGCTCAACTACATCAACAGTGTGGACCTTACCTATATTCCCTCTGAACAGGAAATCTGGAGTGCCATTTGTTCTATTGACAGTACAAAATCTGCTGGACCTGATGGCTTCTCAGCTGACTTTTATAAAAAAGCCTGGGGTATTATCAAATTGGATGTGGTCATGGCTATTCAGAGCTTCTTTCAGGGTCTCCCTCTCCCTAACTATTTCAGTGCCTCTAATTTTGTGCTTGTCCCAAAAAATAATAACATGCAGAATTGGGATCATTTCAGACTCATTTGCCTCTCTTCTGTGATAAGCAAGGCTATTAGTAAAATTATGGTTGGAAGGCTGCAACCATATCTGGATAAGCTGATCAGCCCTAACCAATCTGCTTTTATCAGAGGCAGATCCATAACTGACAATGTCCTCTTAGCACAAGAGCTACTGCTGGATCTGGACAAGACCCATAGAGGAGGCAATCTCATCTATAAATTAGATATCCAGAAAGCTTATGACACTATCCACTGGGACTTTATAATGGAGGTCCTTAATGCTAGGGGATTTAACTCCCATTTCTGCAACTTCATTCAAAGATGGTTAGAATCAAATGAACATTCCATCCTTATCAATGGACAGGCCAGGGGCAAGTTCAAAGCTACCAGAGGTCTTAAACAAGGAGACCCCCTTTCTCCAACCATTTTCATTATTGCTGTGGATTATCTTTCTAGAATGTTGGAGAGAGCCATTAACACCCAACAATATTCCAGGTACCATCACAGATCCAGCTTAGCTATCTCTCATCTTATATATGCAGATGGTATTATGCTTTTCTCCAGTGCCCATAGAAATGCTGTTAAGAAGGTAAAACATTGTCTGAATCAGTTCCAAGCTCATTCTGGTATGATTTTCAATCTTGCTAAATGCCAGTTAATTTTCTCTAAACATACTCCTGCTACAACCAAACAATGGATCCTGGATTTCACTGAGTTTACCAGTTGTACCCTCCCTATTAAATACCTTGGTGCCCCTCTGATCAGTGGAAGAACTAAATAAATCCAATTTGATGATATCCTTAATAAGATAAACCTCCAATTATCTTGTTGGACCAACTCCTTCCTTTCCAATGGGGGAAGAATCACTCTTCTAAAAAGTATTATCACCACCTTCCATTCCTATCTATTACAAATGATATCTATCAAGAAAAGTACCTAACTTCAAATGGAGAGAAACTTCAATAGGTTCCTGTGGTCGGGTCAAAGAAAACAACTTCACTGGACCTCCTGGCAAAAAACGACTAAACCATTTTCTGCAGGTGGTCTTGGTTTTAAGAGCTTAGATCATATCATGCAGGTTAATTGGTGTAAATTGTGGATTAATTTCAGAGCCCGGACCTCCTTATGGGCTAAATTCTTGAAGGGGAAGTATTGCAGGCACCAACATCCCTCCCTTGCTGTCAGAAAATTGAGTGATTCTAAAGTCGGGTTAAAATGCTCAAGATCAAGGACTTTGCTGAAAATCTATTCATTTGGGAGCTAGGCAAGGGGGAGATCAATTTCTGGCTGGACAATTGGTGCCCTAAAGAGTGGCTTTGCCCTATTGCTGAACCTACTGATCTTACTCCCAGGGTAGCTGACTTCTGGGAAAATCAGAGGTGGTCCATCCCTCACCTCAGAGCTATTTTACAGGATCAGTCTGTCTCCCAGACTGCCTCAATTAAATTCAACAACAACCAGCCTGATAAGATAAATTAGAAAACATCTCAACTCAGGAGTATTACTAAAGCTATATATCATCAAAATTTTAGCTGGCCTACTGTCCCCTGGGGGAAAGTCATTTGGAGTAATTTCCTGTCCCCCTCAATGTCTTTTCTTTGCTGGAGGCTCTTCCATCACAGCATACCTACTGATGACATCCTAAAACTGAAAGGACTTGGGGACCTTCCAGGTGCTTGCTGTGTACTAATCAGGAGGAATCCATTCCTCACCTTTTCTTCCAATGCTCTTTCTCCCAAGCTGTTTGGAACGATTTACTCTCTTTATTAAATCTGGGAAGACATACCATCCACTGGGAACAATTTCACACTGGATCCCATAATCTGCATGAGCAAGAATTTCACACTCTCCATTTCATTGTTATTTGGTTCCTTTGGATGGCCAGAAATGAGCTCAAATTTGAGGAGAAACCCATAACTGCTATCCAGGTAGTTAGGAACTGCAGATCCTATATTAACAAAATCATTACCTACAAAGGGTACCCGAATATTCTAAAAGCTGCCTGTCCGATCACTGCTGGTCCCCCCTTGTCAAACTTGTCTATTGGAATCTTCCCTCTCCACAAATTATCAAGCTAAACACTGATGGCAGCTATTCTACTTACAGTGCTGGTGTTAGTGGTGTCTTTAGAAATCACATTGGTCATCTCCTTCTGAGCTTTCAAGCCCCTGTAATTGCTCATGATGCCCTTGAAACTGAACTCATTGTTGTTTATTGGGCCTTACAGCTTGCTTGTCTTGCCTCCTGGACCAATCTTTGGATTGAGATGGATTCCAAGTTGCTGCTTGATACTCTCCACAATAATCTCCACTCCTGCTGGCATCATAAAAACTGGGCTGATCAGATATTTAGTATTTTGCCTACCCACTCTCAACTTTCATTCATCTACAGGGAAGGTAACATGCCAGCAAATTGGCTGGCTAGAGCTGGTGCTACCTCTTTGGAGTTTAAAGTTACTAATTCCCCCCCCCCCACTGCTCTTCAATTCCTCCTAGATGGTGATCTGCTGACTGTTCCCCATCTCAGACTGGATGTCCATCCTCAGATTTGATCTTCTTTCCAGATTTAGTTTGTTGAGTCTCCCTCTTGGACTTCAGTGTTTTTGTTTCTGCTTTTTTTATCTAATGTATTGTTTTTTTGTTTGGTGGTGGTGTGGATTGTTCCTCTGAGAGGTTCTCCCACCCCATTTTATCTTCTGTATCCCCTCCTTTACTGAATATTAACAGATAGGGAGCTGTTTTGGCTCCTTTTATTTAATATATATATATATATATATATATCCCTCTCGGTTACACTCTTTCTCACCTCCCGCTCTGTCACACTTTCTCATTTTTTTACTCTCTTTCCCATTTTCGGTTTATACAAATATATATCTCATTTTCTTCCACTCTGCTCTTTCCCTCTCTCTCTCTTTCCATCTCTCTCCTCCGTCTCTCTCACTCTCTCTATCTCTTTTATCAATTTTCTCTTTATCTCACAATCTTTCCTCCCACCCTTTATTTTTTCTCTCAGTCTATTCTCTCTATCTTTTCCTTCACTATCTCTTTCACTATTTCCCTCTCTCTCTCCCCCTATGTCTCTCTCTCTCTCTCTCTATCGCTCACTCACTCACTCCCTCACACTCTATCTGTATATCTATCTATTTTTCCATCTATACCTCCCATTCTCTCTTTCACTCTCTCCAACACTTCCTCCTTTTTTCTTTTTATCCCCACTCTTCCACGCTTTATCCCTCTCTGACTCTGTTTATGTCACTTCATTGTTCTCTCTACTCTTATGTCTTTTCTATCTCACTCTTTCTCTATTCCCCCTCTCTTTCCCTCATATCCTATATCTCTGTCTCTCACGTTCTCTTATGCATCTTCTTACTCTTACCTATCCCTTCATTTCTATCTCTAACTCTTTCCATCTCCACCTTTATCCATTGTACATATATCCCTCTCCGTTAAACTCTTTCTCACCTCTCTTTATTACAACCTCTCTCGTCTCTCTCACTGTCTTGCCCTTTCCATCTCACCTTCTTTCTCTTTTTCCCCCCTCTTTCCCTCCTATACTATATCTCCCTCTCTCTTGCTCCTTCTCACCTCTCCACATGCCCCTCTTTGCTCTCCCTTTCTCATTCTCTCTACCTCCTTTCCATTCTTTGCTCTCTCCACCCATCCTCCCTTTATATGTCTTTCTCTCTCCCTCCTCTTTCCCCCTTACTTCCCTCCCTTATTCTCTCTCTCTTCAGTTTATATATATATCCCTTTCTCCCACTCGTATCTCTCCTTCTCTCTCTTTCCCTATCTCTCCTTCCATCTGACTCACTTTCTCTCTCTCAATCTATTAGTCTCTTTCTCTTACATGTTCTCCTTTCTCTCACTTTCTTTTGTTCTCTCTTCTCTCTAGTTATTTCTCTTCCTTTCTTTCTCTTCTCTCTCAATCTCTCTATCCCTTCATCTCTCTCTTTCTCTATCTTACCTTCCTTATCCCTTTCTAGTCCTCTCTCTTCTACTTTATACACCTCCCTCCCTCCCCCTCATTGCCTCCTCTTCTCTCCCTTCCTCCACCCTTGCCTCTCATTCCTTTTGTCTCCCCTTCACTCTCTCTCTTACCCACTATCACCTTACTCTATTTTTGTTTTGCTCTTTTTATATCTCTCACACAATCTTTTCATCAGTATATATATCTCTCTCTCCCCTCTTTTCCCCTCTTACCATTTCTCTCTCTCTCTCTCCGTACCTCTTTCTCTCTATCTTCTCACTCTCTCTCTTTCACTATTTCTTTCTTTTACCCTCTCTCCCTCCCTCACTCTATCATGCCCTCCATCTCTCTCTCAGTCATAGAGCTCTTTTCCTCTCTCTCTAACTCTGTTCCATTCTTCTCTCCTTCACTTAATCTCTCTCACTTTTATTCACTCTCTAAGTCTATCTCAAACTTATTCTCCCTCTCTATCACACACACTCTCTCTCTTGCCCTCCCTTGCACTTTACCTCACTGTCTCCTTTCCTACCTCTCTCCCTTATGTATTCTCTCGCTTTCTCTTACTCGCTACTTCTTTCTCTCCTCTCCTCTCCTCTTGTATCTATTTCTATCTGCCTCACCCTCACTCTATCTATCTCTCGCGCTCTCTCACATGGTTTCTATTTGCCTCATCAACTTTATTTCTCTTCATTCCTCTTTCTCTCAAGATCTTTCTCAAACTCTTCTCACTCTCTCTTCCCCTTTCCCACTCTTTCTCTCTACTTCTCTGTTGCCATTCTTATATCTCTCACTCACTCTTTCCATCCCTCTCTCTTGCTTCCCTCCTTGCTATCTCTCTCTTCTCTATTTCTCATCTTGCTCATACGCTCTATCTCTTACAATCTTTTTTTTATCTCGTTCTTTCTCCCCCCTCTCCCATGCCCTCTATATGTCCTTCTCTCACTACTCTGCTCTTCTCACTCTCGCGCTCTCTCACTCTCTCTTTCTCCCCATCTCTATCTTGAAGTCTCTCTATCTCTCTATATCTCTCCCTCGCTCACCCTCTCACTTACTCCCTCCTAATTCTCGCTCTTTCTCTCTCTCTTTCACTCTCCCTCACTCTATCTTTTTTTCATCATTCCTTCTCTCACTTTATCTGTTTTGCTCTATTTTATCTTTTTATGTCCCCTCACTTTCTCACACATGCACTATCTCTCACACACTCTCACACACACTCCTTTTCTTTTTGGTTTGCTCTCTCTACCTCTCTTCTATCTTTTACTCTCGCTCTCTCATTATCCCTCTTTCTCTTTATATCCATTTCTCGTTATGTCTCTCCTTCTATCTTACTCTTTTTTTCATTGTATCCCCTCCCATTCTCCCTCTCTTCCCCGCTTTCTTTATCCTTCACTTTCTCTCACTTTTCTCCTCACATTTTTTTATCTGCCTCAATCTCTCTTATCTATCTCTGTCTCACACTCTTTACTTATCCTTCATCTTTCTCTCTCTCTCTTTCTTTCAAGCTCTTTCTCATACTCTTCTCTCTCCTTCTGCAACTTGTTCTCTCTACTTCTATTTTGTCCTCTTTTGTATCTCTCAATCTCTCTTTCCATACCAATATCTATCTCGCTCTCGCTTTCTCTCTCCCACCCTCTCTTCCTCTCTTACTGCCTCTCTCTATCTCATCAAACAACTCTATTCTCTCTTTATCTTTTCTCTATCTCATCATTCCCTTTCCTCGCTTCTTCTTCTTCTCTCTCTCACTCTTTATTTCTCTCATTCTCCCTCCCTCTCTCCCTCTCTCCCACTCGTTCCCTCCATCACTCCCTCTCTCATGGATCGCTTCTCTCTCTCTCTCTCTCTCTCATTGTTTTATTTCTCGTGCCCTCCATCACCTCCCTCTCACTCTCGTTCTCCCTCCTCTCTCCCTCTCCCTTCCTCACTCATTTCATTTGCCCTTTCTTCCTATTTCTCTCACTCCCACCTTTCCTACCACTCTCTCATATGAATTATCTCTTTTTCTCTCACTCATGCCCTCTCACTCACTCCCCCTTTTCTCTCTCGTCTCACTCACTGCTCATCTCTGTCCTGCTCTGTTGAATCAATTACTCCCTCTCTTTCTCTCTCCTCTCCTCTCCTCTCCTCTCCTCTCATTTCTCTTATTATTTGTCTCTCGGTCTCTCACACACACTTTCTATCTGCCTCTTCGTTTCTCTCTCTTCACTCTCTTTATTTTATTCTCTTTCTCACTCCCTTCTCTCTATAATTTTCTTTTGCTCTTTCTATATCTCTCACTCCATCTTTCCATGCTTATCTCCCTCTCTCCCAGGCTCTCTCTCTCACTCAGTCTCACTCTGTCTTACTTTATTGCCTTCTCTATTTGCCCTCTCTTTCTTCTCTCTAACTTATCTTTCTCTTCTCTTGCTTCTCTCTCTAACACTCTTTCTTTCTCTTATTTTCTCCCATACCTCCCTTTCTCTTGCCCTCTATATATATCTCTCTCTCATGGAGCTCTTATCTTTCTCAAACTCTATCTCACACTTTTCACACTCTTTCTTGATCTTTCTCACTCGCTTCTCTCTACCTCTATGTTACTCTCATTCTCCCTCTTTCTCTCACTCATTCTCACTCTAGCCCTTTCTCTCTTACCCTCCTTCACTCCTTCACTCACTCTATCCGTTCCTACCTCTCTCTTTTTTCTACTCTTGCCCTCTCTCTGGTTCTCTCTTCATTCTCTCTTGTCACTCACTGAATCCGTCCCACCCTGCCTCACTCTGTCTCTCCTCTTCTCCTCTCTTCTACCTTTCTCAACCTTTTTATATTTATATATCTTTCTCACCCTCTCTATATGTCTCTTCATCTCTCTCTCACTCTCTATTCTCTCTCTTTTTTTCAAGATCTTTCTTACATTGTCTTCTATCTACTTCTATTTTGCTCTCTTTATATCTCTCTCTCCCCCTCTTTTCCTCTCTTACCATCTCTCTCTCTCTCCCTACATCTTTCTCTCTGTATTCTCCCTTTCTTCTCTCTCTCTTTCACACTTTCTTTCTCTTGTCCTCTCTCCCTCCCTCTCTCTCTCGTGTCCTCCATATCTCTCTCAGTCATAGAACTCTTCTCCTTCTCCCTCTAATTCTCTTACATTATTCTCTCTTTCACTTACTCTATCTCACTTTTTTTACTCTATATGTACATCACAAACTTATTCTCCCTCTCTCTCTCACACACTCTCTCTTGCCTCCTTTTCCCTTTCCCTCTCTCTCTCCTTTCCTTTCTCTCTCCCTTATGTATTCTCTCTCTTTTTCTTACTCCATAACTCTTTCTCCCCTCTCCTCTCCTCTCATCTCTCTTTCTATCTGTTTGCTCATTTCCCTCTCTCCTAGCCTCTCTCTCCCTCACTCACTCTCGCTCTGTCTTACTTTATTACCTTATCTTTCTTCTCTCTAACGTATCTTTCTCTTCTCTTGCTTCTCTATCTAACACTCTTTCTTTCTCTTATTCTCTCCCATACCTCCCTTTTCTCATGGAGCTCTTATCTTTCTCAAACTCTATCTGACACTTTTCTCACTCTTTCTTGATCTTTCTCAGTTGCTTATCGAGAGTTATATCAAAAGTTACAAAGGCTTAGGCAAGGTAATCAAAGTGTGGAAGATTACTATCAAGAGATGGAGGTTGTTATGATTAGGGCTAATGTAGAAGAAGATAGAGAAGCCACTATGGCTCGATTCTTAAATGGTTTAAATCCAGAAATCCAAGATAGAGTTGAAATGCAACATTATGTGGAGTTGGAGGACATGTTACATGTGGCCATCAAGGTGGAGCAACAACTCAAGAGGAGGGGTGGCCCACGTGTGTCAACTTGTGTAGGTACTTCTTGGAAGCTACTTTTCAGAAAAAAGAGGACAATCCAATTGCAAAGTCCAAACTACAGCGGAGACAAGAGACAACCAACCAAGAAACTCAAGGGAAAATTACCTCTTTCACTTCTAGAAATCAAGACATTAAATGTTTTAATTGTCAAGGTAGGGGTCATATAGCCAGTGAATGTCCTAACAAAAGAATCCCCTCACTCTTGGTCTCTCACACTTTATCCTTCTCTCCACCTCTATCTCATTCTCATTCACCCTCCGTCCCTCTCTCTTTCTTACTCTCACAATATTCCTCCCACTATCTTTCAAACTTCTTCCCTCCTTCCCTTACTCTATTATGTTTTCACTTTCTTTCTATCTCTCTTTAAGTCTTGACTTCCCTATTGTTCTCTCTTCACTCTCTCTTTTCACTCACTGGCCCTCTCTCCTTCTGTCTTGAATCCATCCACCCCCTCTCACTTTTCTCCTCACCATTCTCTTTTTATCTGCCTCAACCTCTCCTATCTATCTTTCTCACACTCTCCACTTGTTTCTTCATCATTCTCTCTCTTTCTTTCAAGCTCTTTCTCCTACTCTTCACTTTCCTTCTACCACTTGATCTCTCTACTTCTATTTTTCCCTCTTTATATCTCTGGATCTCTCCTATCCCAACATCTATCTCTTTATCTCACTCTCTCTCTCACCCTCTCTTCCTCTATTACCATCTCTCTCTCTCATTCAACAACTGTCTTGCTCACTTTATCATCTTTTTTTCTCATCTTTCTCTTCCCTCACTTCTTCTTCTCTCTCTCACTCTTATTTTCTCTCATTCTCACCCTCTCTCCTTCTCGTTCCCTCTATCTCTCCCTCTCTCCTTCTCGTTCCCTCTATCTCTCCCTCTCTCATGGATCTCTTCTCTTTCTCTTTCTCATTGATTTATTTCTCTCTCATTATCTCCACCTCCCTCTCACTCTCATTCTCTTTGCTCTCTCCCTCTCCCTCCCTCCTTCATTTTATTTGCCCTTTCTTCCTCCTCTCACTCTCACCTTTCCTAGCACTCTATCTTATGAATTATCTCTCTTTCTCTCACTCTTGCGCTCTCTCTCATTCTCTCTTTTTTCTCTCTTCCCACTCACTTCTAATCCTTGCTATCTTGAATCAATCCCTCTCTCTCTTTCCCTCTCCACTCCTCTCCTCTCCTTTCTTTTATTATTTGTCTCACTCATTCTTTCAATCTCTCGATCTCTCACACACACTTTCTATCTGCATCTTCATCTCTCTCTTCTCTCTCTTTAATTCAATCGCTTTCTGACATCCTTCTCTCTTTATATCTACGCCCTTCTCTCTCTTCCTTTCTCTACTTCTCTTTCGCTTTCTCTATATATCTCACTCCATCTTTCTATGCTAATCTCCCTCTCTCCCTCCCTCTCGCCCCTTCACTCTCTCTCGCTCTGTCTTACTCTATTGCCTTAGCTATTTGCTTTCTCTCCTCTCTCTAACTTGTGTTTCTCTTCTCTCGCTTCTCTCTCACTCTTCCTTTCTCTTCTTCTATCTCCAAAGTCCCTCTCTCTTGACCTCCATCTCATTCGCTCATGGAGGTTTTCTCTTTCTCACTCTCTCTTACTCATTTCTCTCACTTTTTTACTCTCTCAGTCACTTTTCTCTACCTCTATCTCACTCTCATTCTCCCCCTTTCTCTCTCTCTCATTCTTACTTTTCCCCTCTCTTGTCCTCATCTCTCACTTGTGTATTTCTCTCACTTTCTTCTACCCTTTCCCTCTCTCATGGTCTCTCTTCATTCTCTATTCTCACTCACTCCCTTTATCTCTCCTTCTCTCTTAAATCCATCTCTCCCTGCCTCACTCTGTTTCTCCTCTTCCTTCTCTTTCTATCTTTCTCAAGCTCTTTCTATTCATATATCTCTCTCGCCCTCACTATATGTATCGTCATCTCTCTCTCTCTATCTCTTTCTTTCAAGATCTTTCTCACACTCCTCTCTCTACATGGATCTCTTCTATCTACTTCTATTTTGCTCTCTATATCTCTCACTCTATCTTTTCATCAGTATATCTCTCTCTACCCCCTCTCTTCCTCTCTTACCATGTCTCTCTCCCTAAAACTCTCTTGCCCTCTTTATCATTTTTCTTTATTCTCTTTCTTTTTCACTCTTTCTTTCTCTTGTTCTCTCTCCCTCCCTAACTCTCTCATGCCCTCCATCTCTCTCTCAGTCATAGAGCTTTTCTCTTTCTCTCTCTCAAGCTCTACCATTCTTCTCTCTTTCACTTTCTCTCACTTTTCCCCACTCTCTACGTCTATCTCACACTTATTCTACCTCCCTCACCACACACAATCTCTTGCCCTCCCTTCCACCTTCCCTCACTCGCTCCTTTCCTCCCTCTCTTTATTCGCTCTCTTTTTCTAACACTATTCTTTCTCTTTCTTTTCTCTCTCATTTCACTCACTCACCATCTTTCCCCAAACTTGAATCACTCCCAACCTCTTTCTCTCCTCTCCTCTTGTCTCTCTTTCTATTCACCTTACCCTCACTCTATCTATCTCTAGCTCTCTCATACAGTTTCTATCTGCCTCCTTATCTCTATCTCTTATACATTGTTTTTCTTTCAAGCTCTTTTTCTTAATGTTCTTACTCCCTCTACCCATTACTCTTTCTCTCTACTTCACTTTCACAATTCCTACATCTCTCACTCACTCTTTCCATCCCTCTCTCCCTCTCTGTTGCTTCCTCTCTTGCTCTCCCTCTCACCTTATAACTCTCCCTTTTCATCTCTCTCTTCTCTCTCTTTATTTCAATCTCTTTCTTACATCCTTCTCCATTTATCTCTACACCCATCTCTCTTTCTCTCTTGCTTCTCTTTTTCTCTCTCTACTTCTCTCTTGCTCTGTCTTACTTTTTTGCCTTCTCTTTTTGCCCTCTCTCTCTTCTCTCTAGCTTATCTTTCTCTTCTCTCGCTTCTCTCTCACACACTTTTTTTATCTTCTTCTCTCTCCATACCTCCCTCTCTCTTGCCCTCCATCTCTCTGTCCCTCATGGAGCTCTTCTCTTTCTCACTCTTTTTAACACTTTTCTCTCTCTTACTTGCTCTCTCTCACTCAGTTTTCTCTACCTCTTTCTCACTCTCATTCTCCTCCTTTATCTCTCTCATTCTCACTCTCCCCTTCTCTCTTACCCTTCTTCCCTCTTCACTCACTCTATACATTCCTAACACTCAAACTTATGTATTTCTCTCACTTTCTTTCACTCTTTTCTCTCTCGCACTCTCTCTTCATTCTCTCTTCTCACACACTCTCCCTCTCTCTCCTTCTCTCTTGAATCCATTTCTTTAACTCTCTCACTCTCTTCGTCATCTTTCTCTTTTCTCTTTTATCTTTCCCTCTCTCTCCCAGCTTCCTTTCTCTTTTTATCTGCCTTAACCTCTCCAATCTATCTCTCTCACAAATTGTCAACTTGTCTCTTTATCTTTCCCTCTCTTTTTCTTTCAAGTTTTTTCTCATACTCTTCTCTCTTCTACCGCTTGTTCTCTCTAATTCTATTTTTCCCTCTTTATATCTCTCAATCTCTCTTTCCATCCCAATATCAATCTCTTTCTCGCTCTCTCAGCCTCTCTTTCTCTCTTACCATCTCTCTCGCTCTAATCCAACAACTCTCTTGCTCTCTTTACCTTCTCTCTATCTCATCTTTCTCTTCTCGCTTCTTCTTCTCTCTCTCTCTTTATTTTTCTCATTGTCTCTCCCTCTTGTGCCCTTCATTCTCCCTTTCTCATGGATCTCCTTTTTTTTCTTTCTCTCTCACTCTTCTATTTCTCTCTCATTCTCTCCACCTCCATCTCACTCTCTTTCTCCCTCCTCTCTCCCTCTCCCTTCCCCCGTTTCATTTGCCCTTTCTTCCTCCTCTCAGTCTCACATTTCCTACCTCTCTCTCTTATGAATTATCTCTCTTTCTCTCACTCTTGCCTTCTCTCACTCCTCATCTCTCTTCTGCTCTCCTGAATCTATCCCTCCCTCGCTTTCTCTCTCCTCTCCTTTCCTTTCCTTCCCTTAATAATTGCCTTACTCATTCATTCAATCTCTCGGTCTCTCAAAAAGTTTCTATCTGCCTCTTCATTTCTCTCTCTTCTGTTTTCTAATTTAATTCACTTTCTCACACCCTACTCTCTTTATCAATATGCCATTCTTTCTCTTTCTCTCTCTACTTCTCTTTTTCTCTATCTATACTCTCACTCCATATTTCCATGCTTATCTCCCTCACTCCCCCTCACTTTCTCTCTCTCCATCTTACTCTATTGCCTTTTATATTTGCCCTCTCTTTGTTCTTTCTAAAGTATCTTTCTCATCTCTCACTTCTCTCTAGCACTCACTCTTTCATTTTGTTCTTCTCTCTCCTTGCCCTTCATCTCTCTCTCTCTCACTCATGGAGCTCTTCTTTTTCTCGCTCTCTCTCACCCTTTTCTCTCCTTCTTGCTATCTCTCACTTACTTCTCTCTAACTCTATCTCTCTCTCGTTCTCCCCCTTCCTCTCTCTCATTCTCACTCTCCCATGTCTCTCTCATCCACCTTCCCTCCTTCACTCACTTTATCCATTCCTACCTCTCTCTTAAGTATTTCTCTCACTTTCTTCTACTCTTTCCCTCTATCGCCCACTGTCTTCATTCACTCTTTTCACTCACTCCACATCTCTCTCCTCTCTTGAATCCAACCTTCCCTTCCTTACACTGTCTCTCATCTTCTCTCTTTCTATCTTTCCCAACATCTTTTTATTTATATATCTCTCTGGCCCTCTCTATATGTCTCTTCGTCTCTCTATCGCTCTCTCTTCACACTCTTTCTTTCAAGATCTTTCTCACACTCCTCATTGTACATGTATCTCTTCTATCTACTTCTATATTGCCCTCTCTATATATCTCACTCTATCTTTTCATCAATATATATCTCTCTCTCATTCTCCTCACTTCCTCTCTTACCATCTCTCTCTCCCTACAACTCTCTTGTCTTCTCGCTTTCTTCTCTCTCTTTTTAACTCATTCTTTATGTTGTTTTCTCTCCCTCCCTCACTCTCTTGTAACCTCCATCTCTCTCATAGTCATAGAGCTCTTCTTTTTCTCTCCTTCGCTCTCTCCCATTATTCCCTCTTTCACTTACTCTCTCTTACTTTTCTCACTCTCTATGTTTATCTCACACTTATTTTAACTCCCTCTCTCACACAAACTCTCTCTCTTGCCATCCCTTCCTTCTTCCCTCACCCTCTCCTTTCCTACCTCTTTCCCTTATGTATTCTTTCTCTTTCTCCCACTCTGTTATTTCTCTTTCTTTTCTCTCTCATTTCACTCACTCCCATCTTTCTTCGCTCATGAATCACTTCCAATCTCTTTCTCTCCTCTCCACTCATCTCGTCTCTCTTTCTCTCTACCTCACCCTCACTCTATCTATCTCTTGCTCTTTCAAACATAGTTTCTATCTGCCTCCACGTCTCTATATCCCTTACTTCCTCTTTATTTCAAGCTCTTTCTCCCACTCTTCTCACACCCTCAACCCCTTGCTCTCTCTTTCTCTCTCTTTATTTCAATCTCATTCTCACACCTTTCTTCCTTTATCTCTACACACTTCTCTCTCTTTATCTCTCTACTTCATTTTTGTTTTCTCTATATCTCTCACTCCATATTTCCATGCTTATCTCTGTCTCTCCCTCCCTCTCTCCCAATCACTCTCTCTCGCTTGTCTCACTATGTTGCCTTCTCTATTTGCCCTCTCTCTTTCTCTAACTTATCTTTCTCCTATCTCGCTTCTCTCTCTCACTTTTTCTATCTCTTCTTCTCTCTCGATACCTCCCTCTCTCTTGCCCTCCATCTCTTTCTCTCTCGCTCTTGCTCATGGAGCTCTTCCCTTTCTCACTTTCTCTCACCCTTTTCTCTATCTTTATTTCTCTCCCTCACTAACTTCCCTATACCTCTATCTAGCTCTCATTCTCCACTTTTCTCTCTCTTATTCTCACTCTTCTCCTCTCTCCTACCCTCCTTCTGTACTTCACCCACTCAATCGAATCCTACCTCTCTCTCTTATGAGAGAGAGAAATAAAGAGTGAGAGAGAGAAGTGAGATAAGAGAACGAGAAGTAGATAGAAGAGAGAGAGGGAAAATAGAGAAGGCAATAGAGTAAGACAGACCGAGATAGAGTAAGGAAGAGAGAGAGAGGGAGATAGGGAGATAAGCATGGAAATATGGAGTGAGAGATATAGAGATAGCAAAAGAGGAGTAGAGAGAGAACGGCGTATTGATAATGAGAGATGGGCGTGAAAAAGAGATTGAAATAAGGAGAGAGAAGAGAGATGAAGAGGGAGTTGCAAGGTGAGAGAGCAAGGGATGAAGTAAGAGAAGGAGAGAGAGGGCTGGAAAGAGTGAGTGAGAGATATAGAAAATGCATAGATGAAGTAGAAAGAGAAAGAGACACAAAGGGTAGAAGGAGTGAGAAGAGTGTGAGAAAAAGCTTGAAAGATAGAGGAAGTGAGAATGATAGAGATGAAAAGGTAGATACAAACTGTGTGAGGGAGCGAGAGATAGAAAGAGTGACATTGAGGTAGATAGAAAGATAAACGAGATGAGAGGAGAAGATAGGAGAGGATAGAAAGAGGTAGGGAGTGATTCAAGTGAAGAGAAAGATGGGGAGTGAGTGAAATGAAAGAAAAAAGAAAGAAAAAGAACATAGTGAGAGGAAGAGGAGACAACATAAGGGAAAGGTAGGAAATGAGAGAGTGAAAGAAGGTGAAAGGGAGGGCAAGAGAGAGAGTGTGTGTGTGAGGGAGGGATAATAGACGTAGAGAGTGGAAAAAAGTCAGAGAGAGTAAGTGAAAGAGGGAAGAATGGGAGAAAGTGAGAGAGAGAAAGAGAAAGGCTCCATGACTGAGGGAGAGATGGAGGACACGAGAGAGTGATGGAGGGAGACAGAACAAAAGAAAGAAAAGGCAAAAGAGAGAGCAGAATGAGAGAAGACAGAGAAGGCAATAGTGTTGTAGGGAGAGAGAGATGGTAAGGGAGGAAGAGTGGGGAACAGAGAGTATAGTGATGCAAAGATAAAGTGGGAGATATAGAGAGAGCAAAATATTGGTAGATAGACGAGGCATATGTAGAGAGAGGAGTGTGAGAAAGATCATGAAAGAAAGAAGAGCGAGCGAGAGAGAGAGATGATTAGACATATAGAGAGGTTGAGAATGATAGAAAGATAGAGAAGATGAGAGACAGAGTCAGGCTTGGAGGGATCAATTCAAGGGAGAAGGAGAGAGAGGGGGAGTGTGTGAGAAGAGAGAATGAAGAGAGAGTGTAAGAGAGGGCAAGAGTAGAAGAAAGTGAGAGAAATACATAAGTGAGAGAGGTAGGAATGGATAGAGTGAGTGTGGAGGGAAGGAAGGTAAGTGAGAGAGGGAGAGTGAGAATGAGAAAGAGAAATGGGGAGAATGAGAGTGAGATAGAGGTAGAGAGAAGTGAGAGAGAGTGAGAAAGATAAGTGCTCCATGAGCAAGAGAGAGAGGGATGGAGGATGAGAGAGGAGGTATGGAGAGATAAGAAAAGAAAGAAAGAGTGTGTGTGAGAGAGAGAGAAGCGAAGAAGAGAAAGATAAGTTAGAGAGAAGAGAGAGAGGGCAAATAGAGAAGGCATTAGAGTAAGATAGAGAGAGAGAAAATGAGGGGGAGAGAGGGAGGGAGGGAAGGAGATAAGCATGGAACGTTGGAGTGAGAGATATAGATACAACAAAAGAAAAGAAGAGAGAAAGAGAGAAGGGCATGGAGATAAAGAGAGAAGGGTGTGAGAAAGTGATTGAAAAAAGAGAGATAAGAGAGAGACGTGAGAAGGAAAATAGAAAGTGTGTGAGAGAGACCGAGAAAGAATGTGTGAGGCAAATAGTAAGAGTAAGGAGAGGCGAGGAGAGGAGAGAAAGCGAGGGAGGGATTGATTCAAGAGAGGAGGAGAGAGATGAGGAGTGAGTTAGAAGAGAGAAAACAGAGAGAGTGGGAGGAGGGCAAGAGTGAGAGAAAGAGAGATAATTCATAAGAGAGAGTGGTAGGAATGGTGAGAGATAGAGGAGGAAGAAAAGGAAAATAAAATGAGGGAGGGAGGGAGAGGGAGAACGAGAGTGAGAGGGAGGTGGAGAGAGTGAGAGAAATAAATGGGTGAGAGAGGGAAAGAGAATAGATCCATGAGAGAGGGAGAGATGGAGGCACGAGAGAGAGGGAGAGAGAATGAGAGAAAGAAAGAGTGAGAGAGAAGAAGAAGAAGTGAAGGAAGAGAGAGAAGGTAAAGAGAGCAAAAGAGTTGTTGGATGAGAGAGATATGGTAAGAGAGGCTTGTTAGAAAGATCATGAAAGAAAGAGAGAGATGAAGAGACAGATAGAGAGGGTGAGAGAGATATATAAATAGAAAGAGGTTGAGAAAGATAGAAAGAGAGAGAAGAGGAGAGACAGATTAAGGCAGAGAGGGATGGATTCAAGAAGGAAGGTGAGATCGGGGAAGTGAGTCAGAAGAGAGAATGAAGATAGAGTACGAGAATGGGCAAGAGTAGTGGGAAGTGAGAGAACTACATAGGTGAGAGAGGTAGGAAATGATAGAGTGAGTGAAGGAGGGAAGAAGGGTAAGATAGAGGGAGAGAGTGAGAATGAGTGAGAGAAACAGGGAGAATGAGAGTGAGATAGAAGTAGAGAGAAGTGAGTGCAAGAGTAAGAAAGAGAGAGAAAAGAGTAAGAGAGATTGAGAAAGAGAAGAGCTCCATTAATGAGAGAAAGAGAGAGAAAGAGGGTAAGAGAGGAAGATCTGGAGAGAGATAATGAGAAAGAAAGAGAGAGAGAGAAGTAAGAGAAGAGCAAGATAAGTTAGAGATAAGAGAGAGAGGGAGGGAGGGCAAATAGAGAAGGAAACAGAGTAAGACATACCAGAGAAAGTGAGGGGGAGAGAGGGAAGTAGAGAGGAGGATAAGCATGGATAGATGGAGTGAGAAGTATAGAGAGAGCAAAAGAGAACTAGAGAGCGAAAGAGAGAGAAGGGCGTAGAGATAATGAGAGAAGGGTGTGACATAGAGATTGAAACTAACAAAGAGAAGAGAGAGATGAAGAGTGAGTTGCAAGGTGAGAGAGAGAGAAAGGGAAGAGAAAGAAGAGGGAGAGGGGGAGTGATGATAAGGCAGATAGAGACTAGAAAGAGATTGATGGAGAGAGAGTTGAGATAGATAAAGAGAGAAGAGAAGAGGAGTAAGGGAGGGCAAGATAGAGGGCAAGATAGAGATAGCGATAGAGAGGAAGGGAGGGAGAATGATAGTGAGATGGAGGTACAAAGAGGAAGAGAGTGAGAAAGAAAAATGTGTGTGATAGAGGACAGAGAAAGAAAGAGAGAGAGGGTTAGAGAGCATAAGAGTGGGCGGGGGTAGTGAGAAAGAGTGGAAGAAAGAATGAGAGAGAGATGAGAAAGAGAGAATGGAGAGAGCAAGAGAGTTGCAAGGTGAGATAGTGTTGGTGGAAGAGGAAGAGAGGGAGAAAGGGAGTATGTGTGAGAGATAGAGATTGGGATGGAACGAGATAATGATAGATATAGAGAGAGCATAAGAGAATTATAGAAAATAGGAGGTTGGGGAGAGTGAAGAGTGTGAGAAAGAGCTTGAAAGAAAGAGAGATGATGAGGTAGATAAAGAGTGAGAGAGATTATAGATAGAGAGAGGGTGATCATAAGAGAGAGGAAAGGAGATGAGAGTGGCTGAGGGGATGTACTTAGGAGAGGAGAGAGAGGGAGTGAGTGAGAGGAGAGAGTAGGATAGAGTCAAGAGTGAGAGAAATAGAGAGTTAGGAAGTGAGAAAGTGAAGAAAGGAGGGAGGGCAAGAGAGAGGAAGGAAAAGAGAGGGAGGGAGGGAGAGTGAGAATGAAATGGAGGTAGAGAGAGGGAGAGAGTGAGAGATTGAGCAAGAGAGAAGAATGGGAGAGAAAGAGAAAAAAAAGATAAGAGCTCTACGCATGAGGGAGATGTGGAGGGCAGAAGAGGGAGAGAGGGAGAAAATGAGAGAAAAAGTTTGACAAAAAGGAGTGAAGAGAAAAATGAGAAAGAGAGGAGAGTTTTTAGTTGACAGAGTGGTGGCAAGAGAGGAAGAGAGAGTGAGAGAGAGAGATGGAAAAAGAGAGAGGGAGGGTAGATCGGGAGAGGGAGAGAGAGGGGAGTGGATGAAAAAAGAGTAAGAAGAGAAAAAGATTTAAAGAAAGAGAGTACATAAAAGAGAAAGAGCATGAAAGGATGAGTGAGAAAATAGAGAGAGAGATGTAGACTTTGATAGAGAGAGATAGAGAGGTTTAGGTGGATAGATAGGGAGAAATGAGGGGAGAGACAACAAGAGCAGTAGAGAGAGATGGTAAGAGATGAAGAGAGGGAGATTGAAAAAGATGGAGTGAGAGAGCAGTTAGAATAAGTAAAAGAGAGAGAACATGTTTAGGCAACGAAGACAAATTGAGAAGAGCTAGAGAGAGTGAGAGAGGGACATATGGAGGTATGAGAGAGGGAAGGAGAAAGAATGAGATAAAGAAAAGTGTGTGAGAGATAGAAAGAAGGAACAAGATAAGAGAAAGATGAGAAAGAGAGAAGAGAGAGGGTTGCAAGGTGAGAGAGAGAGATAGCAAGGGAGGAAGAAAAAGTGAGGGATGAAAAGAATGAGTGAGAGATATAAGAAGTGCTAAAGAGAAGTAGAGAAAAAGAGAGAGAAAGGGGAGAGCTGGAGCTAAGAGGGATGGAGGGAGGGTGTGGAGGTAGAGGGGGAGAACTAAAGGAGCGACAAAGAGAGAGTGAGATTGAGGGTGAAAGTGAGAGAGAGAGAGAGAGTGAAGGAGAGAAACTGGGAGAGACTGAGATGAGCGTGAAAGATTAAGAGAAATAATGAGAAAGTGAGAGAGGAAGAGAAATATAGAGCAATAAACGGGGAGAGCGAGGTAGAGGGAGAGGGTGAGAGTGGAAGAGGGTGAAGATGAGAGAGATATGGAGAGAAGAGTCAGAGAAAAGAGAGGGAGCGAAACAGATTGAGACTGAGAGAGTAATAAAATGAGAGAGAGTGCGAAAGAAAAGAGTGGGAGAGGGAGATAGAGTGGTAGAAAGAGCGACAAAGAGATAATGCGAGGAAGAGTGAGCGAGATAACAAATCAATAGAGTTATTATGAGAGAGATTTGGTCGGAGAGAGTATGCGAGAGGGAGAAAAGTGAGAGAAACGGGAGAGATAAAAAGAGAAAAGGGAGAGAGAGTGAGATAAAGCGAGAGGAAGGGAGAGTGAGTTATGTACATTGTGAATGAGAGAGAGAGGGAGGGAGCTAGACGGAGAGAGCAAGGAGAGTGAGTTTGAGAGATAAGAAGAGGAAGAAAGAGGAAGAGTGATTATATGACAGATATAGAGGAAGAGAGTGAGAGACAGAGTGAAGGGTAGAAGATAGGGAGTAGATAGAAATAGAGAAGAAAGAGAAGGGGGAATTAGAGCAAAAGTAAGCCATAAATAGAGATCGAGAGTGTGGGGGAGGAAGCGAAAGAGAGGAGGAGAGTGGGGAGTCACAGAGAGAGGGGAATAGAAAGAAGAGCATGAGAGAGATGGAATGAAGAGTACGAGGATTAGAGAGAGTGAGAGAGAGGGAGGAGAAAAATGGCAAAGGGAGATAATGTACAGAAAGAGAGAGAATGGTGAGACGGGAGGGAGATAGAGAAGGTTGAGGAGGGAGAGTGAAAATTAGAGTGAGGGAGAGAAAGCCAGAGAGATATAAGGTGTATGAGAAGAGGGAGTGAGAGAAAGAGTAAGAGAGCAGAGAAGAGGGGAGTAGTGGGTGAGGAAATGTCAGAAAGTAGAGAGGGAGAGTGAGATGGAGAGAGAAAGTGTAGAAGCAAAGGGGGAGGGAGAGCAAGAGAGAAAGTGAGATGGAGTGGTAAGACTTAGATATCAAGAAAGAGATAACAAATGAAAGAAAGCTAGAGAGTAATTGTGAGAGAGATTCAACGTGAAGGAAAGAGTGTGAGAGAGAGTGTGAGAGAGAGAGAGGTGAGAGATTAAGTAGTGGAAGAGAAGAGAGAGAGAGGGAGGGAGAGTGAGTGATAGAGTGATCAATAGAGAGAGGGAGGAAGCTAGAACGAGAGAAAGGGAGAGAAAGTGAGATGTATAAAAAAAAGAAAAAGATAGCAACAGAGAGATAACAAGAGGAAAAGAGAAAAAGAGAGTGATTGTGAGAGATATTTAGAGCAAGAGAGAGGGGGCAAAGAATGATATAAAAGAGAAAAAGAAAAAAGTGAGATAGATATTGAGAGTGGGTGAAAGATAAAGAGTAAGAGTGCGAGAGATGGAGATACAAAGGAAGGAGGGGATAGAGAGTGAGAGGAAGGAGAGAGAGAGAGAGATAGTAAGAGAGAAAGAACGGGATAGGGAGGGAGAGGGCGAGAGAGAGATAGAGAGAGCACAAGAGAGGGAGGAGAAAAGAGTAGAGTGAGATAGTGATAGAGAAAGAGAGAGGGAAAAAGAGAAAAAACCAGATAGATAGTGTGTACGTGAGACCAAGCGAGAGGAAGAGGGAAAGAAAATGGTTTAGTGAGCCGCAGATACACAAAGAAATAGAAAAAGGGGAAGGGATCAATAGAGCTACTATGAAAGAAATTTAGATATATTGAAAGAAGAAGAGGCTTAAAAGAGTGAGAGAGATGAAGCGAGAGATATAAAATAGCGCAGGTGTGAGTGAAAGAGAGAATGAAAAATAGAGATATTGAGGGATGAGCAAGAGAGTGATAGGAAGTGATGGAAAGAGAATGTGAGAGAGTGAGAGAAATGTGGGAGAGAGATACAAAGTAAGAATGAGATTTTGAGAGAGGCATAGAAAGAGAACGAGGGAAAGAGAGTGAGGGTGGTGGGAGAGATATGACAGAATGGAGAGAGCAATAGAGAGAGAGAGAGCAAAAGAAAGAGAGGGAGAGACATGTTGAGAGAAACAGACAGAGAAAGAGAGACAAAGAGAGGAGATAGAGAGCGAGAAAGAGAGGTAGAGTATGACTGGGATAGCTAGATAAAGATATGTGAGAGAGATATATATGAGAGGAGAGGTGAGAGGGAGAGAATAGAGAGCATGAGAAAGAGGAAGGGGGCAGAGCAAAAGAGGAGGAAGGTAGAGGGATGGAAGACTGCTAAAATACTATGAAGAGAGAGAGAGAGGAAGCTGGGAGAGAAAGGGAAAGATAAAAGAGAGAAGAGAAAGATGATAAAGAGAGTGAGAGAGTTAAAGAAAGCTCTTATTTTTCACTCTCTCTTCACTCACCAGCCCTCTCTCCTTCTGTCTTGAATCCATCCATCCCTCCCGCTCACTATTCTCCTTACTTTTCTCTTTTCTCTTACTTATCGCTTCATCTTTCTCTCTCTCTTTCTTTCAAACCCTCTCTCCATCTACCACTTCTTTTCTCTACTTCTATTTTGCCCTCTCTATATCCCTCAACGTCTCTTTCCATCCCAATATCTATCTCGCCCTCGCTTTCTCCCTCCCACCATCTCTTCCTCTGTTATTGTCTCTCTCTATCTCATCAAACAACTCTCTTGCTCACTTTATCTTCTCTATATCTCATCATTCTCTTTCCTCGCTTCTTCTTCTTCTCTCTCACACTTTCTTTCTCTCATTCTGTTCCCTCTTTCCCTCTCGTGCCCTCCATCACTCCCTCTCTCACGGATCTCTTCTCTTTCTCTCTCTCTTACTCTTTTATTTCTCTCATTCTCTCCACCTCCCTCTCACTTTCGTTCTCCGTCCTCTCACCCTTCCCTCCCTCACTCATTTCATTTGTCCTTTCTTCCTCTTTCTCTCACTCTCACCTTTCCTACCACTCTCTCATATGCATTATCTCACTTTTTCTCACTCTTGCCCTCTCACTCACTCCCGCTTTTCTCTCTCATTTCACTCACTACTGATCTCTCTTCTGCACTCTTGAATCAATTCCTCCCCTCTTTCTCTTCTCTCCTCTCACTCATTTCTCTTATTATTTGCCTCACTCATTCTTTTAAACTCTCGGTCTCTCTCACACACTTTCTATCTGCCTCTTCGTCTCTCTCTCTTCTCTATCTTTATTTTTATCTCTACACCCTTCTCTCTACTTCTCTTTTGCTTTCTCTATATCTCTCACTCAATTATTCCATGCTTATCTCCCTCTCTCCTACCCTATCTCTCCCTCAGTCCCTCTCACTTTGTCTTAATCAGTTGCCTTATCTATTTTCCCTCACTTTCTTCTCTTTAACTTATCTTTCTTTTCTCTCTCTTCTCTCTCTCTCACTCTTTCATTCTCTTCTTCTCTTGTATACCTCCCTCTCTCTTACCTTCCGTCTCTCTCTCTTGTTCATAGAGCTCTTCTCTTTCTCACTCTCTCTCACTCTTTTGTCTCTCTTTCTTAATCTTTCTCACTCACTTCTCTTTACCTCCATCTTACTCTCATTCTCCCTCTTTCTCCCTCTCATTCTCACTCTCCCCCTCTGTTTCTTACACTCTTCCCTCTTTCACTCACTCTATCCATTCCTACATCTCTCACTTTCTTCTACTCTTGCCACACTCCATCTATCTTTCTCTCATTCTCCCTCTCATTCTCACACAGTTTCTATCTGCTTTCTCATCTCTATTTCTTTTACTTCCTCTTTCTTTCAAGCTTTTTCTCACACTCTTCTCACTTCCTCTACCCCTTTCTCACTCTTTCTCACTACTCTTTTGCTATTCTTATATCTCTCACTCACTCTTTCCATCCCTTTATCTTGTTTCCTCCCTTGCTATCTCTCTCTTCTCTCTTTCCCATCTTTCTTTTATCTTGCTCCTTCTCTCTATCTCTCACACACTTTTTCTTTATCTCGTTCTTTCTCCCTCCCTCTCTCATGTCGTCCATATGTCACTCCCCACTCTTTCTAGCACTTCTCAATTTCTTTTCATTGCCTAAACCTATTCTCTCTCTTTTTTTACTCTATCTGCTCCCTCTCTCCACCTTTATCTATCTCTTTCTCTTTCTCTCTTATCATCACTCTCTGACCCTACTACTCTTATTGTCTCTCTCCTCATTTCTCACTTTCTATCCACCTAAAACTCTCTCTTTATCAAACTCTACATCTCTCTGTCTCTCTCTATTATCTCACTCATCCTTTCATGCTCTTTCTCTTAGTATTCATTCTCCCTCTAACTCCTTCCCTCTTTCTCTAGTTCTCTTTCTCTATCTCTAAATCTTTGACTCTCTTTTTCCATTTCTCCCTCTTGCCCTCACACTTTTCCTCACTCTCTCTCATTCTCTCTCTCCTTCGTATTCCTCTCTTGTCATAACTCTCTCACCGTGCTACTCTCTTGCTCTCTCTCTCTCTCTTTCTCATCTTTCTTTTCTCTTGCTCATTCGCTCTCTGTCATTCCTTGTTCTTGCATTCTCTCTCCCTTCCTGGTTCGTGCCCTCTATATATCTTTCTCTCTCCCTCTCATATATACCACTTTGTTGCTCTATCTCTCTCAATGTCTATAACACCCTTTTTTATATCTCCTTCCCTCACTTTCCCCCACTCTCTTAATCTTTTTCTCCTGGCACTCGCTCACCTTAACTCCCACTATATTCATCGCTCTCACTGTCTATCCCTCCCTCTAACTCTCTTTTCTCTCTTATTCATTCTCTCTCTCCCACACTCACTCTTTTTTCTCACACTCTATATCTATCTTTCTTGTTTTTCCTTTAACTCCATCCCTCCCTCTCTCTCCGTCCCTCTCTGACACCCTTCTACCCACTTTTCTCTCTGCCTTTCTCTCTTGCCCTCTCTTCTCTCTATCTCCCTCTTTGTATTTCTATCTCTCCATTTTTCTATATATCTCCCCTTTTGCTCAATGTCTCACTCTCTTTTTCTCTCTAACTCATTAACTCACTAGCTCTCTCTTTAATTTCTCTCAACTCGCTTTTCCCTGGGTATTTCTCTGCTCCTCTTCTCTCTCTCTCTCTCTTACCCTTCTTTATCTCACAATCACTCTATTATTTTATTCCCCTCTTTCTATTTATTTTTGTATAAATCCCACTCACTCTGCTACTCCATCTCCCTCTCTTCCTGTCTCTAAAATGTTCTTTCTCTTCTTTCACTCTCTCTTCTATCTTTGTCTCTATTTTTCATGCTTTCTTTTTCTCTCTCACACACTCACACATACAGTCTTTCTCTATCACATTCTCACTCTTTTTTCTCACTTTTTCTATCACTTTCTCTCTTTCCCTTTCTCTCTTTCCCTTTCTCTCATATGAATTATATTTTTTTCTCTCACTCTTGCCCTCTCACTCACTCCCTATCTTCTCTCTCGTCTCACTCATTGCCATCTCTCTCCTTCTCTATTGACTTAATTTCTCCCTCTTTTTCTCTCTCCTCTCCTCTCATCTCCATTCTCTTATTATTTGCCTTACTCATTCTTTCAATCTCTCGGTCTCTCACACACACTTTCTACCTGGCTCTTTGTCTCTCTCTTTTCTCTCTCTTTATTTTAATATCTTTCTCACACCCTTCTCTCTTTATCTCTATGCCCTTCTCTCTATACTTCTATCTTTCTCTCTCTATATCTCTCTCTCCATCTTTCAATGCTTATCTTTCTCTCTGTCCCCCTCTCTCTCCCTCACTTACTCTCACTCTTACTCTGTTGTCCTTTATTTCCCCTTTCATTGTTCTTTCTATCTTACCTTTCTCTTCTCTCGCTTCTCTCTCTCTCTCACTCTTTATTTTTCTTCTTCTCTCCCATACCTCCGTTTCTCTTGTCCTCCATCTCTCTCTCTCTCTTCCTCAAGGAGCTCTTCTATACCTCAAACTCTCTCTCACTCTTTTCACACTCTTTTTGATCTTTCTCTTTCACTTCTCTCTACCTCTATCTAACTCTCTTTCTCGCTCTTTCTCTCCTTCATTCTCACTCTCCCCTCTGTTTCTTTCCCTCCTTCCCTCCTTCACTCACTTCCTTCGACTCATGCACTCTCTTGCATTCTCTCTTCATTCCCTCTTCTCACTCACTCGCCCTTTCCCTCGTTTTCTCTTGAATCCATCCCTCCCTACCTCACTTTGTCTCTCCTCTTCTCTCTCATCTATCTTTCTCAACCTCTTTATATTTACGTAACCTCTCACCCTCTCTATATGTCTCTTCATCTTTCTCTCGCTCTCTCTTCTCTCCTTTCTTACAAAATCTTTCTCACACTGTTCTTATATCTACTTCTACTTTACTCTCTTTATATCTCTTACTCTTTCTTTTTGTAAATATATCTCTTTTTCAGCCCCCCTCTTTTTCTCTCTTACCAAAACTCTATTTCCCTTTCCCTCACTCTCTCCATTCCTACCTTTCTCCCTTATGTATCCTCTCTCTCCCTGCCTCTTTCTCTCTTCTCATCTCTCTTTTTATCACTTCACTTTCACTCTATCCATCTATTGCATTCTCACACATAGTTTCCATCTGCCTCCTCATCTCTATTTCTCTTACATATTCTTTCTTTCGAGCTCTTTCTCATACTCTTCTCACTCCCTCTACCCCTTTCTCACTCTTTCTCTCTACTTCTCTTTAGCTCTTCTTATATATCTCACTCACGCTTTCCATCCCTCTCTCTTGCTTCTTCCCTTGCTATCTCTCTCTTCTTTCTTTCTCATCTTTTTCTAATCTTGGTCCTTCTCTCTATCTCTCACATGCTTTTTCTTTATCTCATTCTTTCTCCCTCCCTCTCTCATGCCCTCCAATGTCCCTCTCTCACTCTCTCTAGCTCTTCCCAATTTCTCTTCATTTCCTAAACTTTTTCTCTCGCTTTTTCTTACTCTATCTGCTCCCTCACTCCACCTTTTTCCATCTCTCTCTTCCTCGCTTACCATCTCTCTCTGATCCTACTTCGCTTGTTATTTTTCTCCTCATTTCTCACATTTTATCCACCTAAACTTCTCTATCTCTCTCTATCAAACTCTACATCTCTCTGTCTCTCTCTATTATCTCACTCATTCTTTCGTGCTGTTCTCGCACTATTCGTTATCCCTCTAACACCTTCTCTCTTTCTCTTGTTCTCTTTTACTAACTTGAAATCTTTCACACTCTCCTTCCTTTTCTCCCTCTTGCCCTCACACTCTACCTCACTATCTCTCTTTCTCTCTTTTATTCTTTGTATTCCTTTCTTGTCATTACTCTCTCACCATGCTACTCTATTGTTCTCTCTCTTTCTCATCTTTCTTTTCCACCATGCTACTCTCTTGCTCTCTCTCTCTTTCTTTCTCATCTTTCGCTCCTCTTGTCCATTTTCTCTCTCATTCCTTGGTCTCTCATTCTCACTCCCTTCCTCGTTCGTTCCCTCTATATCTCTTTCTCTCTCCCTCTCATTATCTACTACTTTGTTGCTCTATCTCTCTCCATCTCTATAACTCACCCTTTTGTATCTCTTCCCCTCACCTTCCCTCACTCTGTTAATCTCTTTCTCGCTCACTGGTACTCGCTAACCTTAACTCCCACTATATCGATCGCTCTCACTATCCATCCCTCCCTCTAACTGCCTCGTCTCTCATCTTCCTTCTCTCTTTCGCACCCTCTCTCTCTTTTTCTCACACTCTCTATCTATCTCCCTTGGTTTTCCTTTAACTCCACCCCTTCCTCTCTCTCCTTCCCACCCACCTCTCTCCCTACCTTTCTCTCTTACCCTCTTTCTCTCTCTCTCTCTCTCTCTCTCTCTCTCTTTTCATCCCTATCTCTCCCTTTCTCTATATATCTCTCCTTTTGCTCCTTGTATCACTCTCTTTTTCTCTCTATCTCATCAACTCCCTAGCCCTTTCTTGAATTGCTCTCATCTCTCTTTTCTCTAGCTCTCTCTCTCTCTGCTCCTTTTCTCTCTCTCTCTCTCTCTTACCCTTCTTTATCTCACAATCACCCTCTTGTTTTATTCCCCTCTTTATATTTATTTTTTATATATCTCACTCAGTCTGCTCCTCCTTCTCCCTCCCTTCCTCCCTCTCTTTATCTTGTTCTTTCTCTTCTTTTACTCTCATTGATCTCTCTCTCGTTTTCATGTTGTCTTTTTCTCTCTTTCTTTCTCTCTCACTCTTTCATTCTCTCTCGCTCTCTTCTCAATCTAACTCTCCTGCTCTCTATATCTCACTCATGCAAAAATACTTTCTCACTCTTTTTTCTCACTTTCTCTCACTTTCCCTTTCTCTCATATGAATTATCTCTCTTTCTCTTACTCTTGCCCTCTCACTCACTCCTTTTCTCTCTCATCTCGCTCACTATTCATCTCTACATTGCTCTCTTGAATCAATTCCTCACACTCTTTCTCTCTCCTCTCCTCTCCTCTTCTTTTTCTTATGCCTCACTCATTCTTTCAATCTCTTGGTCTCTCACACACACTTTCTCTTTGCCTCTTCATCTCTCTCTCTCTCTCTCTCTCTCTCTTCTGTCTCTTTAATTTAATCTCTTTCTCACACCCTTCTCTCTTTATCACTACACTTTTCTCTCTCCACTTATCTTTTGCTCTCTCTACTTATATCTCACTCCATCTTTCCTTGCTTATCTCCTCTCTTTCTCTCCCTCACTCACTCTCACTCAGTCTTACTCTGTTGCCTTCTCTATTTGCCCTCTCTTTCTTCTCTCTAACTTATCTTTCTCTTCTCTCGCTCCTCTCTCTCACACTTTCTTTCTCTCTTCCATACCCCCCTCTCTTTTGCCCTCCATCTTTCTCTCTCTCTCTTCCTCATGGAGCTGTTGTCTTTCTTACGCTCTATGTCACGCTTTTCTCTCTCTTTCTTGCTCTTTCTCACTCACTTATCTCTGCCTCTATCTTAGTCTCATTTTCCCTCTTTCTCTCTCTCATTCTCACTCTCTCCCTATCTCTTACCCTCCTTCCCTGCTTCACTCACTGTATCCATTCCTACCTCTGTTTCTTTCTTCTACTCTTGCACACTCTCATGTTCTCTCTTCTCAGTTACTCCCCCTCTCTCTCATTCTCTCTTGAATCCATCCCTCCCTCCTTGACTCTATCTCTCCTCTTGTCTCTCTTTTTATCTTTTTCAACCTCTTTATATTTATATATTTCTCTCACCCACTCTATATGTCTCTTCATCTCCCTCTCGCTCTCTCTTCTTTCTCTTTCTTTCAAGAAATTTCTCACACTGTTCTTCTATCAACTTCTATTTTGCTCTCTTTATATCTCTCGCTCAATTCTTTCATCACTATTTCTCTCTTTCCACCCTCTATTCCTCTCTTACCATCTCTCTCTCTCTCTACCTCTTTCTCTCTGTCTTCCCTCATTCTTCTATCTCTCATTCACTCTTTCTTTCTCCTGTCCTCTCTTCCACCCTCACTCTCTCGTGCCCTCCATCTCTCTCAGTCATAGAGATATTCTACGTCTCTCTCTAACTCTCTTCCATTCTTCTCTCTTTCACTTTTTTTCACTCTCTGTCCATCTCAAACTTATTCTCACTCTCTCTCTCACACACTCTCCTTTCCTAACTCTCTCCCTTATGTATTCTCTCCCTTTCTCTTACTCCCTACCTCTTTCTCTCCTCTCACACACAATCTCACACTCTCTATAAATCTATCTTTCTCACACACAATCTAACACTCTCTACTTATCTATCTCACTCTCACACACAGTCTCACACTCTCTACTTTTCTATCTTTTTTGACACACCTTTCACTCCCTCTACTCTTCTCACTCTTCTCTCTACTTCTCTTTCTCTCCTCTCATATCTCTCACTCACTCTTTCCATCCCTCTCTCTTGCTTCCTCTCTTGCTATCTCTCCCCCTCTCTCTCACCTTGCAGCTCTCTCCCTTCTCTCTTTCACATCTTTCTCTTATCTTGCTCCTTCTCTCTCTCACACACTTTTTCTTTATCTCATTCTTTCTCCCTCCCTCTCTCATGCCCTCCATATGTCCCTCTTTCACTCTCTCTAGCTCTTCTCACTCTCCCTCTCTCTCACTCTCTCTTTCTCCCCATCTCTATCTTGATGTCTATCTATCTCTCTAAATCTCTCCCTCACTCTCCCTCTCACTTACTCTCTCCTCTTTCTCTCCCCTGTTCTCTATCTTTCTCTCTCCCTCTGTCTCTATTTCATCATTCCCTCTCTCACTCTTTACCTATTTTACTCTCTCTTATCTTATTTTGTTCCCTCTCTGTCTCGCACATGCACTATCTCTCACACACTCTCTCACACACTCCTATTTCTCTTTCGTTTGCTCTCTCTACCTCTTTTCTATCTTTTATTATCACTCTCTTTATCCCTCTTTCTCTTTATATCTCTTTCTTGTTATTTTCTCTTTCTATCTTACTCTTTTTCTCATTGTCTCTCCTCCCTTTCTCCCTCTCTTCGGCGCTTTCCTTATCCTTCACTTTCTCTTAGTTTTCTCCTCACATTTCTCTTTTTATCTACCTCGATCTCTCTTATCTATCTCTGTCTCACACTTTCTACTTATCGCTTCATCTTCCTCTCTCTCTTTCTTTCAAGCTCTTCTCATACTCTTCTCTCTCCTTCTACCACTTGTTCTCTACTTCTATTTTGCCCTCTTTATATCTCTCAATCTCTCTTTCCATCCCAATATCTATCTCGCTCCCACTTTCTCTCTCCACCCTCTCTTCCTCTCTTACTATCTCTCTCTATCGCATCAAACAACTCTCTTGCTCTCTTTATCTTCTCTCTATCTCATCATTCTCTTCCCTCACATCTTCTTCTTCTCTCTCGGTCTCTCCCTCTCGTGCCCTCCATCACTCCCTCTCTCTTGGATCTCTTATCTTTCTCTCTCTTTCACTCTTTTATTTCTCTCATTATCACCACCTCCCTTTCACTCTCATTCTCTCTCCTCTCTCCCTCTCCCTCCTCACTCATTTATTTGCCCTTTCTTCCTTTTTCTCTCACTCTCACCTTTCCTACAACTCTGTCATATGAATTATCTCTCTTTCTCTCTCTTGCCCTCTCACTCACTCTCTCTTTTCTCTCTCATCTCACTCACTACTCATCTCTCTCATGCTCTCTTGAATCAATTCCTCCCTCTCTTTCTCTCTCCTCTCATCCGTCTCCTTTCTCTTATTATTTGCCTCTCTCATTCTTTCAATCTCTCGGTCTCTCACACACACTTCTATATGCCTCTTTGTGTCTCTCTGTTCTCTCTCTTTATTTTATTATATTTCTCACGCCCTTCTCTCTTTATCTCTATGTCCTTCTCTCTCTACTTCACTTTTGATCTTTCCTCTATCTCTCACTCAATCTTTCCATACTTATCTCCCTCTCTCCCTCACTCACTGTCATTGTTTTACTCAGTTGCCTTATCTATTTGCCCTCTATTTCATCTCTCTAAATTATCTTTCTCTTCTCTCGCTTCTCTCTCTATCACTCTTTCATTCTCTTCTTCCCTCCCATACCTCCCTCTCTCATAAAGTGAGAGAAAGATATAGAGAGAAGGGCTTCATTTGAGAGAGTGAGAGAGGATGATAATGAAATGGAGGGAGAGGCTGAAAGAAAGTGCAAGTAAGGGACAGGGAGGGAAATGGAGTAGAATTGAGAGAGAGAGAGAGAGAGAGAGAGAGCAAGAGTGAGACTGTGAGAGAATGAGAGTGAGATAGAATATGTATGAGATAGAGGGAGGGATGTGGAAGGAGAGAGGGAATGTATAAGAGAGATGTAGAGAGAGACAAAGTGAAAGATATAGGAAGGGTAATAGAGAGCGACAAAGAGAGAGGGAGAGAGAGAGGGAGAGAGACTGTGAGGAGATAGATAGAGAATATGTGCAATTGTGTGAAAGTGAGTAGATAGATTGAAAGCAAGAGAGGGAAGCACGGGAGAGAAAAAATAAGAAAATGGGAGAGAGAAAGAGATAAGATAGTGTGAGAGAGAGTGCAAAGAGTAAGTGAAAGAGAAAGTTTGAGAGAGATTGGAAGGGAGACAAAGATGGACAAAGAGAAAGAATGTAAGAAAGCGCAAGAGGATGAGAGAGTGGTGGCGAGTGTTACAGAGAGGGAGGTGAGAAAGAGTACAACAGAGGAATATATCTATAAGGGAAAGAGATGGAGATAGAAAGAGATAGAGATAGAAAAGAAGGGATAGGTAAAGAGTAAGAAGATGCAAGAGAGAACATGAGAGAGAGATATGGATGATAGGAAGGAAAGAGATGGGGAATTGAGAAAGAGAGTGAGATAGAAAAGTCACGAGAGAAGGAGAGAGAACAATGAAGTGAGAGAAAGAGAAAAGAGAGGGAGAGAGAGTGGGAGAGTGGGGATAAAGAGCATAAAGGAGAAAGTGCTTGAGAGAGTGAAAGAGTGAAAGAGTGAAAGAGAGGTATAGAGGGGAAAAGAGATAGCTATATAGATAGAGTGTGAGGGAGTAAGTGAGTGACGAAGGGAGAGATAAACATTGAGAGAGAGTAGATAGAGAGAAATGGAGAGTGGGAGAGAAAGTGTAAGAGATAAAAAGAAATGAGATAAATGAGATAGAGAGTGCATGTGAGAGAAAACATAAATGAGAGAGAGGAGGGTGAGAATAGAGGGAGAGTGAGAGAGGGACATTTTGATAGATATAGTGAGGAGACAAGAGAAAGAGACAGAGGGAGGGAAAGAGGAAGGAGAAGAGAGGGGAAGAGATAAAGAGTGAATGAGAATGGAGATCGAGAGAGGTGGGAGGGAAGGAAGGAGAGTTGGAGCCATCAGAGAGGTAAAGTGGCAGAGAGAGAAAAAATGAGCGAGGGTTAAGAGTGTCCCATAGAAGAATGAGTGAGATATGTAATAGAGAGATTAGGGTGTATGAGAAGAAAGAGCGAGAGAGAGAAAGATGGAGGGAAAGTGAGTGTGAACGGAGAGATAAAGAGAATAATTGATAAAAGAGTAAGTGAGAGAGATAGAGAGAGTTTGATAAGAAAGAGAACAGAGAGTGGGAGGGAGAGAGGGATAATGAGAGTGTAAGAGAGAGCAAGAGAAGAAGAGAGAAAGAGAAAGATAGAGATAAGGATAGAAAGTGGGAGAGAGAGAGAGGGAGATAAGTGATGGAGAGAAGAGTGAGGCTGAGACAGGAAAGAGAGTATGAGAGATAGAGAGAGTGTGTGAGAGAGAGGGAGGGTGGGAGTGAGACCAAGAGCGAGGAGAAATCAAGAGGGAAGAGAGGAAGAGAGAGAGAGAGAGAGCGGGATGGAGGTAGAGTGTGGGAGAAGAGGGAGAGAGGAAGATAAAGGAAGTAGAAGAAAGTGAGGTAGACAGATGTAAGAGACTGTAAGCAGAAGTAAGAAAGATGCGAAGAGAAGGGAGATTGGGAGGAGACATAAAGAGAAACGAAATGATAGAGAGATATAGAAAGAAACAGGGAGAAAGAGAGATTGGGATTGAGGTGTGAGGGAGAGAGAGGAAGAAAGAGAGAGTAAGAACTAGAGATAGGAGAGCAAGAGAGAGTGAGAGAAAGAAAGTGAGAGCAGATTATAAGTGAGAAAGTGTGTGAACGGCGAGAGAGTGTGTAAGAGAAAGCGAGAGAAATAGAGCAAGCAAATAAAGAGTGAGTGAGGGAGGGAGGGAGAGAGAGGGAAAGATGAAAGAGAGATAAAGTGAGTATGAGAGTGAGAGTAAATAAGAGAGGGAGTGAGACAAATAGAGAGAAGTAAAGTGAGTGGGAGGAAGGGAGAGAGGCTGAGAGAAAGGAGGGACATAAGCATGAAAAGATGGAGCGAGAGATAAAGAAAGTGCAAAAGGGAGGTAGAGAGAGAGAGAGAGAAGGGCATAGATATAACGAGAGAATGATGTGAGAAACATATTGAAATAAAGATAGAGAAGAGTGAGAGAGGGTAAGGCAGGGAGCGATGGAAACAAGAGAGAAGGAGAGATAAGGGGAGTGAGTGGGAAAATAAAATGAAGATAGAGCACAAGAGAGGGCAAGAGTAGAAGAAAGTGAGAGAGGTAATAATGGATAGAGTGAGTACAGAAGGGTAAGAGAGAGAAGGGGATAGTGAGAATGAGATAGAGAGAAATAGGGAGCAAGGGCAAATATAGATGGCAACTGAGTAAGTTAGAGTGAGAGAGAGTGAGGGGGAGAAAGGGAGGGAGAGAGGGACATAAGCATGGAAAGATGGAGTGAGAGATATAGAGAGTGCAAAAGAGAAGTAGAGAGAGAAAGAGAGAGAAGCGTGTAGAGAGAAAGGGAAAAGTGTGTGAAAAAAATATTGAAATGAAGAGAGAGAAGAGAGAGTAGTAAGGTGAAACAGAGCAAGAGAGGAAGCAAGAGAGAGGGAGAGAGATGGAAAGAGTGAGGGTGAGGTAGAAGGGAGAACAAGTGGAGAATAAAGATGAAGAGTGAGTGAAATGAGAGAGAGAAGAAAGAGAAAGAGAGAGAATAGATAAGGGAGAGAGAGGTAGGAAGGTAGAATAAGAGAGTGAGGGGAGGAGGAAGGAAGAACAAGAGCGTTTGTGTGTGTGAGAGAGCGAGGCAGAATAAGTGTGGGATAGACGTAGAGTGTGGGAAAATGTGAGAGAGAATGTGAAAGAGGGAATAATGGGACAAAGTGAGAGAGAGAGAGAGAAGTAGAAGAGTTGTATGGCTGAGAGAGAAAATGAGGGCACGAGAGAGTGAGGAAGGGAGAGAGAACATAAGAAAGAAAGGGTGAAAGAGAGAGAAAAGAAAGAGTTCTAGATAGAGAGGGAAGAGAGTCGTAGGGAGAGAGAAAGAGATGGTGTGAGAGGAAGAGAGGGGGAGAGAGATATATATATTGATGAAAAGATAGAGTGAGAGATATAGAGAGAGCAAAATAGAAGTAGATAGAAGAGGTTGAGAAACATAGAGAGGCTTGTTAGAAAGATCATGAAAGAAAGAGACAGATGAAGAGACACATAGAGAGGGTTAGAGAGATGTATAAATAGAAAGAGGTTGAGAAAGATAGAAAGAGAGAGAAGAGGAGAGACAGATTGAGGCAGGGAGGGATGGATTCAAGAGGGAAGGAGAGATCGGGGAAGTGAGTCAGAAGAGTGAATGAAGATAAAGTACGAGAATGGGCAAGAGTAGAGGAAAGTGAGAACTACATAGGTGAGAGAGGTAGGAAAGGATAGAGTGAGTGAAGGAGGGAAGAAGGGTAAGAGAGAGGGGGAGAGTGAGAATGAGTGAGAGAAATAGGGATAATGAGAGTGAGATAGTGGTAGAGAGAAGTGAGTGCAAGAGCAAGAAAGAGAGAGAAAGGAGTAAGAGAGAGTCAGAAAGAGAAGAGCTCCATTAATGAGAGAAAGAGAGAGAAAGAGGGCAAGAGAGAGGAAGATATGGAGAGAGAAAATGAGAAAGAAAGAGAGAGAGAAGCAAGAGAAGAGAAAGATAAGTTAGAGAGAAGAGAGAGGGCAAATAGAGAAGGCAACCGAGTAAGACATCGAAAGAGAGTGAGGGGAGAGAGGGAAGGAGAGAGGGGGATAAGCATGGATAGATGGAGTGAGAGGTATAGAGAGAGCAAAAGAGAACTAGAGAAAGAAAGAGAGAGAAGGGCGTAGAGATAATGAGAGAAGGGTGTGACATAGAGATTGAAACTAAAAGAGAGGAGAGAGATGAAGAGAGAGTTACAACGTGAGAGAGAGAGAGAAAGGGAGGAAGTAAAGGAGAGATATAACAAATGAAAAAATGAAGTAGAGTGTGAAAGGGGTACAGGGAGTAAGAAGAGGTGTAAGAAAGAGATTTAAAGAAAAAGGAAGTAATAAAGATAGAGATGAGGAGGAAGATAGAAACTGTGTGTGATAGAGCTAGCAAAAGAAAGAGTGAGGGTGAGGTAGATTGAAAGAGAGACAATACGAGAGGATTGGAGAGGAGAGAAAGAGAGGGAGTGATTCAAGAGCGACGAGAAAGATGGGGAGTGAGTGAAATAAAAGAGAAAAGAAAGAGAAAGAATAGAGTGAGAGAAAGAGAGAGATTGGGACGAAGGCAGGGTGAGAAAGTGTTTGTGTATTAGAGGGAGGCTGAATAAGTGTGAGATAGATATAGAGAGTGGTAAAAAGTGAGAGTGTAATTGAAAGAGGGAAGAGTGGGAGAGAGTGAGAGAGAGAAAGGAAGGGCTCCATGACTGAGAGAGAGATGGAGAGCACGAGAGAGTGATGGAGGCAGAGAGAAGAAGAGAAAGAAAGGGTGACTAAGAGATAGAAGAAAGAGAGATTACATAGAGGGTAAGAGAGTTGTAGGGAGAGAGAGATGGTAAGAGAGGAAGAGTGGGGGAAAGAGAGAGAGATATATTGATAAAAAAAATAGAGTGAGAGATATGGAGAGAGCAAAATAGAAGTACTTATAAGAGGTACATCTAGAGAGACATAGATAGGGAGAAGGTGAGGCAGATTAAAATGGGAGAAGTGAGGAGGTGAGAGCGAGAGAGGGAGAGAGTAAGATAGAGATTGGGATGGAAAGAGAAAAAGACATGGAGAGAGAAATAAATAAGTAGAGAAAGAGATAAAGATGTGTGTGATAAATAGTTTGAAGGGAAGAGAGAGAAGAGAGGGCCTAGTGAGAAAAAGTGGAAGAAAGAATGAGAGAGAGATGAGAAAGAATGGAGAGAGCAAGAGTTTTGTAGGGTGAGATAGGGCTGGCAGAAGAGGAAGAGAGGGAGAAAGAAAGTATGTGTGAGAGATAGAGATTGGGATGGAATGAGATACGATAAATATAGAGAGAGCAAAAGAGTGATAGAGAAAATAGGAGGTTGGGGAGAGCGAAGAGTGTGTGAAAGAGCTTGAAAGAAAGAGAGATGATGAGGTAGATAAAGAGTGAGACAGATATATAGATAGAGAGAGGGTGATCATAAGAGAGGAAAGAAGATGAGAGTGCCTGAGGGGATGTATTTAAAAGAGGAGAAAGAGGGAGTGAGTAAGAGGAGAGAGCAAGATAGAGTCAACAGTAAGAAATAGAGAGTTAGGAATGGAGAAAGTGAGGAAAGGTGGGAGGGCAAGAGAGAGGAGGGAAAAGAGAGGGAGGGAGGGAGAGTGAGAGTGAAATGAAGGTCAAGAGAGGGAGAGAGTAAGAGATTGAGCAAGAGAGAAGAATGAGAGAGAAAAAAGAGTGAAAAAAGAGAAGTGCTCTACGCATGAGAGAGATATGGAGGACAGAAGAGAGGGAGGGAGGGAGAAAAGAGAGATAAAGTTTGACAGAGAGGAGTGAGTTAAGAGAAAAATGAGAAAGAGAGGAAATTTTTTAGTTGAGAGAGTGGTGGCCAGAGAGGAAGAGAGAGCGAGAGAGAGAGAGAGAGAGAGAGAGAGAGAGAGAGAGAGAGAGATGGAAAAGGAGAGAGAGGGAGGGATAAATCGGAAGAGGGAGAGAGAGGGGAGTGGATGCAAAAAGAGTATGAAGAGAAAAAGAGAAGAGAGAGGAAAAGATTTAGAGAAAAAGAATACATAAAAGAAAAAGAGCATGAATGGATGAGTGAGATAATAGAGAAAGAGATGTAGAGTTTGATAGAAAGAGATAGAGAGGTTTAGGTGGATAGAAAGGGAGAAATGAGGAGAGAGAGATAGCAAGAGCAGTAGAGAGAGATGGTAAAAGAGGAAGAGAGGGAGATTGAAAAAGGTGGAGTGAGAGAGCAGATAGAATAAGTAAAAGAGAGACAGAACAAGTTTAGGCAATGAAGAGAAATTGAGAAGAGCTAGTGAGAGTGAGGGTGGGACATATGGAGGCATGAGAGAGGGAAGGAGAAAGAACGAGACAAAGAAAAGTGTGTGAGAGATAGGGAGAAGGAACAAAATAAGAGAAAGATGAGAAAGAGAGAAGAGAGAGAGTTGCAAGACGAGAGAGAGATAGCAAGGGAGAAAGAAAGAGTGAGGGAGAAAGAATGAATGAGAGATATAAGAAGTGCTAAAGAGAAGTAAGGAGAAAGAGAGAGAAAGGGGAGAGATCAAGCTAAGAGGGATGGAGGGAGGGTGGGGAGGGAGGGAGGGTGGGGAGAACTAAAGGAGGGACAAAGAGAGAGTGAGATTGAGGGAATGAAAGTGAGGGAGAGAGAGTGAAGGAGAGAAATTGAGAGAGACTGAGATGAGCGCGAGAGATTAAGCGAATTAATAAGAAAATTAGAGAGAGGAAGAGAAAGAAAGAGCAAGAGAGGGGGAGAGCGAGGTAGAGGGAGAGGGTGAGAGAGGAAATGGGTGAAGATGAGAGAGAGAGGAGAGAAGAGTGGAGAAATGACAGGGAGAGAAACAGATTGAAACAGAGAGTAATGAAATGAAAGAGAGTGCGAAAGAAAAGAGTGGGACAGGGAGCTAGAGTGGTAGAAACAACAACATAGAGATAATGCGAGAAAGAGTGAGCAAGATAACAGAGCAATAGAGTTATTATGGAGAGATTTAGTGGGTGAGAGTATGCGAGAGGGAGGAAAGCGAGAGTGAGGAGAGACATATACAGAGAAAAGGGAGAGAGAGTGAGATAAAGTTAGAGGAATGGAGAGTGAGTTATATACATAGTGAATGTGAGAACGATGGAGGGAGCTAGAGGGAGGGAGCTAGAGGGAGTGAGCTAGAGAGATAAGAAGAAGAAGAAAGAGTAGGAGAGTGATTATAAGAGAGATTTAGAGGAATAGAGTGGGAGACAGAGTGAAGGGTAGAAGATAGGGAGTAGATAGAGATAGAGAAGAGAGAGAAGGGGGAGTGAAAGCAAAACCGAGCCATAAATATAGATCGAGAGTCTGGGGAGGAAGCGAAAGAGAGAGAAGGGGGAGAGTGGGGAGACACAGAGAGGGGAATAGAAAGAAGATCATGAGTGAGATGGAATAAAGAGTACGAGCACTAGAGAGAGTGAGAGAGAGGGAGGAGAAAAAGGGCAAAGGGAGATAATGTACAAAAAGAGAGAGAATGGTGAGATGGGAGGGAGCTAGAGAAGCTTGTGGAGAGAGAGCGAAAATTAGAGTGAGGGAGAGAAAGCCGGAGAGATATAAGTTGTTAGAGATTTAAGGTGTATGAGAAGAGAGAGTGAAAGAAAGAGTAAGAGAGCGGAGAAGAGGGGAGCAGTGGGTAAGGATAAGAGAGAGATAATGTCAGAAAGTAGAGAGGGAGAGTGAGATGGAGAGGGAGAGTGTAGAAGCAAAGGGAGCGGGAGAGCGAGAGGGAGAGTGAGATGGAGTGGTAAGACTAAGATATAAGAGAGATATAACAAATGAAAGAATACTAGAGAGTGACTGTGAGAGAGATTCAACATGAAGGAAAGTCTATGAGAGAGAGTATGTGATAGAGAGAGGAGAGAGATTAAGTAGCAGAAGATAAAAGAGAGATAGAGAGAGGGAGGGAGAGTGAGCGATACGAGTGATAAATAGAGAGAGTGAGGGAGCTAGAACGAGAGAAAGGGAGAGAAAGTGAGCTATATAAAAATGAGAAAAAGATAACAATAGAGAGATAACAAGAGGAAGAGAGAAAACGTGAGTGATTGTGAGAGATATTCAGAGCAAGAGAGTGGGGGCAGAGAATTATGGAAAAGAGAAAAAGAGAAAAGTGTGAGAGATATTGAGAGAGTGATAGAAAAAGAGTGAGAGTGCAAGAGATGAAGCTATAAGGGAGGAGCGGATAGAGAGTTAGAAGAGGAGATAGTAATTGAGAATGAACGGGATAGGGAGGGAGAGAGCGAGAGAGAGATATAGAGCACAAAAGAGGGGGAGAAAAGAGTAGAGTGAGATAGTGAGAGAGAAAGAGAGAGGGCAAAAGAGAAAAAATCAGATAGAGATTGTGTACGTGCGAGCGAACGAGAGGGAGAGAGAAAGAGAATGGTTTAGTGAGCAACAGATAGACATAGAATAAGAAAAGGGAATGGGATCAATAAAGCTATTATGAGAGAAATATAGATATAGTGAAAGAAGAAGAGGCTTAAAAGAGTGAGAGAGATGGAGAGAGAGATATAAAAT
>JAKZJZ010000432.1:0-49923 GCA_022702705.1 Papilionanthe hookeriana x Papilionanthe teres
TTATCCTTTTATTTCTTTTCTCGTTCTTTGTTCGAAGTTCATTTAACTTTAATGGCGTTTCCCAATCAATTTGCACAAAAGAGGTCGAAGGCCAAAAATGTGACATGGTCACTTTCATTCCAATCATATTGAAGATACATCATACAACTCGATCCGGAATACATTTCATACAATCCATGTATACTCAAAACGGACTATGTATGATCTTTGGCGATCCATCAAGAGAAGCATCTCGTCAAAAATCCATGTCCGAATAAGGGGGTACATGGTTAATAACATCACCTTCCAAGCCATCTTTGGCAAGGATGCCGGCCGGATGTACGTTGGAGGTGTGATATCTCCCATGTAACTCACGACTCGTAAGGCCGGAGGTTCTCTAGCTCGGGTCCGGTCTGGAAATGGTAAGGTGTCTTGCTCGTCGTCCATTCTCCCGAAAGTAACCGAGATCCGCTTCACCGGCACTCCCGGTATGCAATGCTTAGCGATATCCGCTCCGCTGCCCTTCGCATCATGACGGAACCTACCGGTAATGGTATCTTTACCGGCTCCTCGGAACTCACCCGGGCCTCGCTATCCGGAGGTCGGATCCGAACATGATGTTACACTCGTTCGGGAAAGAGACCGTGCGCAAAGGTCCGACGAAGTCGTGGTGATCTATATGTGGGGGTATGCAATCACCCCGTTTGTAGATGTTGATAATGCAGCTATCGGGTATGCAATCTGCCGCGCACCCTCCATGTTATCAATCTTTTTACCATTCTCTCGATGACTAATGGCATCGGATCTACTCGCCCATGACGGAGTATTCCCGTGGGTTTCCCTTCCCGTCTTCGAAGAAAGTTGTAGCAGCATCCGCATTGTATTGTGATTCTTCCCTTCCCTGGCATCCATCTCCGGGGTTCTGAGTAGGTATTCTCCTTTAGGCGGCCTGCTCGGCCCATTCTTTTCAAATCCCGGATACAATCCACGATTTGCTGTTGTTCATACTCTGAGAATACGTCTGTATGTAGCTCGAGGCCCTCTAGTATGTTGATTCTTCTTCCTTTAATTCTCTCGAAGTATTCAAAGGTTTTCTTTTCAACATTTTGCATTCTCTCCAGCTCGTATTCCGGAATGATCTGCGTATGGCGAGGCCTTGTGACATATTGTGGGATATATGGTTCAATCCCTTCACGTTCTCCTCGCATACCTCGGCTCCTCGTGGATGATGCCCGTCGGGACATCCCCCGGGGTTGCTTCGCAACAAGGTCATGCATTATCGGTGGTTCTATCCGGTGGCGTGGTAGCCTTCTTTCTTCCGATCTTCTCGAGGATTTCCCCGGTCCTTTCCGTTATCCTAGGAGCCGGCCTTCTTTCTTCGGGTTCCCGGTGAACCGGTGTCCTCGAAGTGTATGTACCGGCATTAGCAACTCGTCTCGTCGCGCCGGTCCGCAGCCTAGTTTTGTTAACATCTTACGGATACGGCGATTCTTATTTCTTCGTTGCGTGGCCGTGAGAGTAGCCCTTCGAACTTCATGAATCTCTCGCGGCGCGGCGCCGACAAGCCCGCCCTCCGCCGTAGCGACTACGGACTTCATTTTCTTATCTTCTTCGGTGTTTGCTTTTCTTTTCTTGTTGTTGGATTGGTGGCTTGGGCCACCCACTTTCATCACCGTCTCGCCCGGTAGTTCTTCTCGGCTAACCGGGACCCGAGTCACTTTCCTCGTACCGTAGGCCCGCCGGTGCGAAATCCGAGTCAATCTCGATTATCGCTCCATCTTTCACCCTCTTTTCATCGAGTGCAAGGCTTACGCCATTCTTAAAGTTCAGGACCAACCGCCCGTTCGACATTTCCCCGCGAAAAGACAAGGAAAAGGATCGTGGGCCGTACTAAGAACAAGAACATTAAGAAAATGTTTATTAAAGATACATTTTTTTTATATATCTTTTTTTTATTTTCAAATTTGACAGGAATGAAGTAGGATAAGATCAGGGAAGAGATTTTGATTTGGAAAAGAAAATAAGGAAAACATATTATCATGACTTTATTTATTTTAACACATTTTATTATTTTTGGGTTCGGACCCAATCATAAGTAATTACTTCGCCCGTGTTTCTTAGGGATGAAGAATTCATTCCTTCGAAACATCGTGTAGCGTAATACTTTTTCAAGTATCGTCCGTTGATCGGAAGCATATGTCGTTCTCCCCGCAATTCACTAGCCGGTAGGAACCTCCCGAGTATACCGTTTCAACCACAAACGGTCCTTCCCAAGTGGGCTCAAATTTTCCTCCTATCTTGCGGTGTGCAAGAATAGGCTCTCGAGAACGAGAACTAAGTCACCAACTTTCAAGGCTCTTGGGCGGACTCGGCTTGTCATGGGCTTGAACCATCTTAGCTCGGTATAGTTCTAAATTCCGTTGCGCCGCAAGTCTTTTCCCTTCCAAGCCTTCTAATTCTTCGAGTCGTAATTTGGCGTTCTCTTCTCGTCGTGATCTTGTTTGCAACTCGCAATTCTCGAGTGAAGGAAGCCGAACCTCTAAAGGTAACATCGCCTCGGACCCATACACCAGAGCGTAAGGTGTAGCTTCGAGTAGGAGTTCTAAAGGTTGTCCGAGTAGGCCCATAAGGCTTCTAACAATTTCTCGTGTCAATTTCTCTTATTATCGTCCAAGGTCTTCTTTAAGATTCGAACGAGAGTTTTATTAAAAGCCTCGCCGAGACCGTTTGCTCTCGGGTAGTAAATTGTTGAGTATCGCCGGCCGATTCCGTGTCTCCCGACAAAATTGTTGATTTGTGTGCTTCGAATGCCGACCCATTATCCGAGATGATCCTCGCGCGGCACTCCAAAACGGCAGACAACTTGGTTCTCGAAAACCGTAGCACGTGGTGTGCTTTCACTTCTCTAAGTGGAACCGCCTCTCGCCCACTTGGAAAAGTAATCCGTAGCCGCAAGAATGAAACGATGTCCTTTCGAAGATGGTGGTTCTATCGGACCCACTATATCCGTGCCCCAACATTCAAATGGCCACGACGCAATTGTCGGGTGCAAGCACATTTGGAGGTTGGTGTAGAACCACTCCGTGCACTCGGCATTGATGACAGCTCTTGGCGATTTTCATGCGCTCGGTCATCATCGAGGGCCGGTAGTACCCTAGTCTTTTAATTTTCATTTTCATCTTCGGACCCGACCGGTGAGCGCCACGTAGTCCTGAATGCACCTCTTTAACGATTTCACGGCCTCGGACCCGCTTAGGCACCTTAGCCACATTTGATCAAAAGACCTTCTCCGTACAATGTGTTGTTTATTAAGGCGTAAGACAAAGTTCTTTTCTTGATCCGATGGGCTAGCGACCTATCGTCCGGTAGCTTTCCCCGTTTGCAGTGTAGTTCATCAATGGCCGTCGCCAATCTTCCGTGTTTTCCGTCACCGCCGCAACCGATTCTTTTTCTTTTCCGATTTGTGTATTGTGTCTATGTCGAGCCGTGATAGGACTCGACGTCCGTGAACCGACACTTCCACTGATTCATCTTGCAAACAGTGCAAATTCTTTTGCGAGAAAGGCTAAAGCATCCGCTAAAGCATTTTCTTTTCCGGGAATTTTGTAGATCGTCACATTCTGGAATCCGTTCCAACAAATCGTATGGCATACCGGAAGTATTGTTCGAGTCTTGGCTTTAAAATTCGTATTGTCCGGCGATCCGTTGAATGATTAACTGCGAATCCCCGTAGATGTCGATGTCTCGTTATCCCCATTCGAATAGCTAATTCCAAATCCCGTTATGAGGGCTTCGTATTCTGCTTCATTGTTTGTACACGGTTCTGTCAAATGGTAGGAGTATCTTAACATCCCCCGCTCCGGTGTTATAAAGATTAGCCCGATTCCTGCCTTACCGGGCACTATCACTTGCGATTCTTCGTCTTTGTGTGCTGAAGATGCTCCGTCGAAATATAATTCCCAACGTCGATCATCAAGGTCTTCTAGGTTCATTATTTGTTCACCCGGCAAATCATCATCGAGAGGAGATTCCGCCGCAAAGGGTGCGCTGCGAGGAAGTCTGCTAAGACATGTCCCTTTACGGCACGTAGAGGCACGAAAGTTATATCGAATTGCAATAATATCATTGAACATCTGGCAAGTCTGCCGAAAACTTTCGGACGAGTCATCAAGTATTGCAATGGATTAAACTTCGAGATCAGGTTGACCTTATGAGAAAGCATGTAGTGCCTGAGCTTTTGAGCGGCGAAGATCAGGGCCAAACAATGCTTTTCAATTGCGGGATACCTTACTTCCGTCGGAAGTAAACGACGGCTTAAGTAGTAAAGAGCATTTTCTTTACCCTCATCATCGACTCGGCTAACGTGGCTCCAAGAGAGTCGTCTAGAGCCGCGGTGTAAAGTATCGCCGGTCTACCCGAGACTCGGGGTCGCTAAGACGAGAGGTGTCATTAAATATTGTTTAATGTCCTCGAAGGCCTTCTGGCATTTCCCTTCCCAAATAAATTTGGCGTCCTTTTTAACTAGTGCCGAGAAAGGTCGACACCTACTCGACGGTGTTCGAGATAAAGCGTCGAAGATATGCCAGCCTTCCCTTGAAAAGATCGTAGTTGTTTTAAGGTTTGGGGAGGCGGCATTTCTAAGATAGCTTTAATCTTTTCCGGGTCGATTTCAATTCCACGATGTCGGACAACGAACCCTAAGAATTTCCGGAGGTGACGCCGAAGGCGCATTTTAAGGGATTCATCTTAAGGTTAAATTGTCTTAATCGTTCGAAAATAATTCTCAAATCATACGGTGGTTTTCCTTTACTTTGCTTTTGATGACCACATCGTCCACGTAGCATTCGACTTGATTGTGGATGAGATCATCAAAAATTCTTGTCATTGCTCTCTGGTAGGTTGCTCCTGCGTTTTTTAGTCCGAATGACATTATTGTGTAGCAAAATACTCCGATCGGCGTTCTGAATGCTGTAAGCTTTTCATCTTCTGGAGCCATTTTTATCCGGTTGTATCCCGAAGATCCATCCATGAACGAGAATATTTCATGTGTTGAAGCAATGTCGATCATTAATTCGGGATCGGTAGAGGGAATTCATCCTTTCGCACATGCCTTGTTTAAATCTCGGAAGTCCACACAGATTCCGATCCGACCATTCTTCTTCTCGATCGGCACCACATTGGCTAACCAAGTCGGGTATTGTTCTTCACGGACAAATCTGGCGTCTATTAGCTTTTTTAACTTCGTCTATGACTTGTTGTTCGATTTCTAGACGCATTCTTCCGGGACCTCGTCTGACCGGGACGTAGTAGGATCCACTCCTAGCTTATGGACCGCAACCTCCGGAGCTAATCCCGCCATCTCGTCATAATTCCAAGCAAAACGAGTCTTTAAATTCCATTAATAATTTGATTATTTCTTCGGAGTCTCCTTTATCGAGTAAGGAGCTAACAAAGGTAGGTTCAGGTTCTTCACTAGTACCTAAGTTAACTTCCGTTAACTCATCTATCGTAGATTTGATTTCTTCTTCAAATTCGGTGGAGCGTCTCCAATTTGTAAATCTTCGAGTTCTTCCGTAGTTTCCATGCAGCTTTCATTGGACTTGCAAGTGACAACTAAGCAAAATTCGCATCGTCAATCGACCCTACCGTGCCGAATCCGAGTCCATGCTTTGAATCGGGTGGACGACCGGAGTTATTCCATAATTTTTCAAAATGTTGTGATTGGCCTTTTGTCCATTGTCGAGGTAAGAAACCACGTTGAATTAAATTTTGAACACCGGGAGAGTACCACTCAAAAGGTAATTCCATTAATTCTGATGAAGTGACATCTTCGAATTGTACATTATTTTCGGCTTTGGAGGTAGAAGCACCACGGTAGAACTTGATTGGCCTTGCACCGTCGTTACGTACTTCTTTGACCACCATACCCTCGATCTTGTTAGAATGGATCGGGGTTAGGGTCATAGTATGCACGTAGTGGTTAATCTTCTCGTACATTGATTTATATTCTTCATTCTTTTCATCTTCGAGGAGATCTCGAATTGCGGCTTCTTCCGACTTATTGCCGCCGCTTCTTGTTTGATTTCTTTTTCTTCTTCGAACTATCTTCCCAATCAACATTGATGGCCGGTTTCCTCCGTCCAACTCGTCCTAACGTCTCTACCACGACCTCGTCCCGGCCTCGACCTCGGATGCGAGTTGTGGAGAAAGCTTCACCTTCTCGCCGTAAGGGAGTGGTGAGTGATCGTTGGACTAGAACTTCAGGTTCTTCGTTGTCCCGAACTTTCTTTGCTTCATTTGTTACGGTATCTCCGGAGAAGATCGTTTTCTTGGCGGTGCATAATAAGCCGCATCTTCATGGATTCCAATCTCATGTACGGAGAATGGTCGCAAGTCACCTTTGATGCACTCGTTCCCCTCCATCGTAGTATTTGATGCATCGATGCAGAGACGATGGTACCATCCTATTTTCATGTATCCATGGTCGGCCCAAGCAGAGCGTTGAACGATGTTTCGAATCGATTATGTGAAATTTTGTCGTTGTCTTTGCTAAGTCACCGGTTTTCATCAGTAGCGTTATTGACCTGAGGGCTCTTTCTCCTTTCTGGTTGAATCATCTTAATAACATTTTGTCTGCTTCGAGCTCGCGAGCATCAATTTCCAAGTATGCTATTGTTCGAAGACTCATTATATTGATTGATGCTCCTGGATCCACCAATACTCTGGAGAGCGTAAACTTCCCAATTGTAATCGAAATGTACAACGGTCGGTTGTGATCCGCCGTCCCAAGTAGTAGGTCATTGTCCGTGAAGGTAACGCCTCTCGTTCCTTTAACGAGCAAACCTCATCTAAGGAATCTCCGGCCATTTGAGCTAAGCAAATTTCTGGATCAAGTAAGGCCTTGATCGGAGCTTCTCTCATCTCCTTTGATAAGATGAGAGCATCGTAAATGCTCGGCCTTGGCGTAGTTTCCTAAGATGGGCTAGCACGTTGTAGTCCACTTTGTTCTCATGCGTCTCGGCTTCTTCTCGAATGGGTATTTCTTCTGCTCGGGGTTGGTTCTTCTTGAACAACCACCGCTTTCCTTTGTCTTTTGGACCCATTCTTGGAGGTAGAATTTTTCCACTTCTCAAGTTGACTTCGTAATTTCTTCGAATCTAGTGTCGAACTTGTCGGTGTCTCCTCCCGAATCGGAATGACGAGCTCTTCCGGATTATCTTCAAAATCTGAAGGCTCTAACTCTATCGTAACTGGAGCTCCTCGAAACTCACAGATAGATCCGTTGCTTGTTGAACTCTCGTAGCCTCCTTGATGGATATCTTCTTCGTTATTTTGTTCGTCGAGATCGTGTATGATTTGAGAATTGTTGTTGGTATCGAAGTCGATGTCCGGATTGTCGCTAGTTACGTAATCGTTAGAAACAGTCAAAACGTAGCCAACACCATCACCCTTATCATTATATGATCCCACCGATGTGAGCAGATAATCATACAAAATCAGAGGTTCGAGGGATTTCTCCCCCGAATCGGAAACAACTATCCTAGGATAAGCAGCCCCTTGTCTAGCCTTAGGAGTCTCGGTCCCCTCTTCTTCGTCAATTTTCTTCTTTTCTTCGATCGTCTCCTGTCGAGGTGGTTCCTCTATCGCAAGTGATAGTACCGGTTTAACAGGTCTCGAACTCTGAATTGAAGCTCGCACCGAAGCGGTTCGGATGCTGTCTAAAATCTTCTTCGAAGACCTCGTCCATGCGGTAGTCCATCCATCGTCAGCTGCATAGGGATCTATCGGAATGACGGGATCGGCTGAGATAACATTGACGGAACCTCCTTTCTGGGGTTCCTTCATGTACTCCTTCGGGATTGTTATATTTCCTTTCCGAAGGTTGTCGTTGAGCCAACTTTTAAAGGTAATGCAATCTTCTATCTTGTGCCCAATTATCCGATGGTAGGGGCAAAAGTTGGGATCACCGTTCTTGTTGACTTCCTCTGGTCTTTTGGGTTCTGGCAGCTGGAAATCTGGAGTCTTCATTAAGCTACGGAACATTTTCGGTCATCGCTTCATTTTTGAACGGATATTCTCTCGCTCGAAGCTCCCTTAATGTACGTTGCGGACGAGGCGGTTGTTCATACTGCGGAGACGACCGATAGCTGGACCGGGGTTGCTCGGTAATTCCGTTGTGGTTCGTCGCGGCCGTTCCGGTGGTATTTGCATCGGTTGCTTGCCTTTATCAACCGCCGCAATGATCCCGGATTTCTTTCGAAGGTCTTCACCGGCTTACGCTTGTCCGTCTTGTCGGCAAAACTTAATTGCTTCGCCTCTTCTTGCAAGCTTCCGGCCTTGCTTAACAACTTCTCAAAAGTCTTAATAGTGAATCCTTCGAGGAGAAGTGCTATCGGGCCGTGAATGCTTTTAAGCAAGATGCCGATCGCATGTTGTTCTTGCAGTTGTGGTTCACACTTCATGCTCAAGTTTCTCCATCGAAGTATGTAATCCACCAAAGTTTCATTCGGCCTTTGTTTCTCTACCACTAAATAACCTATAGTGATGTGGTGCGAGCTCCGGCAAATCGCTTGATGAAGAGGCTCTCTAGCTCCGAGAATGTCTTCACCGAGCCATTGGGTAATTCCGCATACCGGCCGAAGGCGATTCTCGACGGATCGTCGACGAACTGTCGGAAGAGTAACGCATCGCTCCCGCCGGCATTGCAACAACCGGCACGAAAGTGTGCAACATGCTCGTCGGGGTTCCCGGTTCCGTCGAAGGTCTTGAACAGAGGTGGTACGAAGCCTTTCGGGTAATGGACAGCGTCGAATTCTTCTGGGTAAGGTCTACCCGTCCGAATGGATGTCCCGTTCTTCGATTGTGCTAAGGCTTCTCGCACCTGCTGTTCTACCAAGTTCTTGATATCCTTTTCAGGGATCATACTTTGTGTTGTATCCTTTTTCAGTTGGTCATCCCCATTGACGGATGTAATCTCCTTTCCTCCGTCTACAATGTGAATGACCTCTGGGGGTGTCTCTCTATGTGGTTGTACTTGACTCGGAGAGTGGCCGCAGCTACGGCCATCTCTTCCATCCTTTTCGCCATTCGAGCGATCGTGTCGTCCTTTTCCCGAAGCCGTCTTCTCATCGGTTCCGGCTCCTCTCTTCTGCGGCCTGCGAGAGCACCTTGCGAAGCTGATGAAGCTCGTGTCTCATCCATATTGATTTCTGCATATTCGTCGTCCATGAACTCCGATGAATCGATCTCATCTCCAAACTTTTCTTCTCTTTCTTTTGCCAATCGTCGGATATCGGTTCTCAACTTTTCCATGGCATCTTCTAGCGGAGCATTCTGTGTGTCTTTGCGGTTGTCATGCGATAGCTGCCGGGTCCCTTTTTCACGAGTCCCCTTTATCGCAGTAGCACTTTCTTCAGATTCCAGCCTCCTTGCGAGACTTTCTTTCTCGGGCTGCCGTTTCAATCTTAACTGCCCAGTAGTGGGACGCCATACCATCCTTCTAGCAGCAGAAGGTCTAGGACCAGATGGTCTGTCGGCCAAATGTCGGAAGGTGGTATCCTCCCTAATCCGTAATCCCGAGACAACAACGGGCGGACTAGCCTTCATTCTTTTGCTTGGCTTTTCCGTCATGATGGCGGGTTCTACTCGGGGTCCAAGACGAGATTCGATCGGCACCCGCCCTATCCTTCGTAGAATCTCCGATACGGGGCGCTTTTCCTTCTTTGCTAACTTTTCTACCAAAGTTTGCAGTCGAGCAAACGGAGTAGTTCTAGTTCTTTTCTTGCGGCTATCGTTGTAGTATGCGGGCCGAGGTAATGTGGCAAGCAATCTTGCGAACATTCTCCTCATCCTGCTGCGGCGGAGAGGGGATGGAACCTGCTTCCTCCCAAAAGTGGTATGCAGTCAGGCAGCGGTGTATATTCTGGTAGCGGTGTATATTCTGGCAGTTCTGGAATTTCTCCTCATCCTCTAAGGATAGACACACTGCTTGACGGTGGGGCTCGATTAAATAAACTATAAGATTTGTGACATCCGTTTGGTCTGCGAACCAATTTTATAAGCCGACAAAATTCCCCTGCTTAATATGAAAACATTAAACGGGGTTTATATTACTCGGGTTCTTTAAAATTCCTATAAGGGCAAGCCCCTATAGTTAATTACATCTTAAGTGATGGGAATCACCTAAGAAAACTCTCGATAATAATCAATAATTCTGCTCTCGAGGATTTCAAAGTTTAAGATTTTCGAGGGATTGAATTTTGGAATTTCAATAGGTAATGGATCAAGTTTGGAACATTTTGTTTTGTGAATCCAAAGGAAGAAAAGTAGGAGAAATCACAGATTCGAAGTGAACTTCGGTAATTTCCCGACTATCCTATTGTTTGGCTTGGATTTAAGAAAGTCCTAATATTTATTTAAATGTTTTGATTTTGCCAATTTTAATTAATTAGGACTTATATTTATATGATAGAATCATACAAATAGCCTTGAAGATGTGAGGGTTTATGTCGTATCCAACGACTACCTCGGAATCCTAAGACCGGTTAGGGCTTAATTTTTAATGCAAATTCCTAACGAAGAGTTGAGGATTTATGTTGCACTAGGCAAATTACCTCGAAATCCTATGGCTTAGTTGTTTAGTTCTAGGAAAGTTTTGCTGATGTAGATTCGAAGTTTCTGTCGACGACGATGGCCGTGTCGCCCATCATGCTCCGAGCTCCTTGTTGTTGCAGAGGTTTAGTTTTATAAATTATAAATCAGGGGATGAGAAAAGTGTTTTGGTTTAGAGAAGTCTTAATTTCCAAGTGTTTTTTACGTTTTAATTAAAACAAATCTTAAAGTTGATTATAACGACACCGGTTAAGATCCCACGGTTCCATCCTTCCGGCATCATTATTTTATCGGATTCACTTAGTCCAGATGAATTTGCTAAACTCAACTGAATGAGTTCCACACTTTCATTTAGACCGTTGGAAATCCCGTTAGCAACACGTAGGTTACATCATCCGAGGTATTCCCGATCATCCAACAGGACGTTTTAATTTAGTTGTAATTGTAGTTTTGTGTTCTGTTTGTGATTAAATTTTGAGTTGTTTTATATTTTGAAATGATGTGGCGGTGAATTTTATCTTGCAATGACTTTTAACTTAGTTTTGGTTTCAGTTTTAGGGACTAACCTAAAGGTGTGGGTTTTCATGCGACAGTTGTTTATCATGCAAGAAAAGTAAGTGCAATGCGGTTAAATAAATTGTAAATAATGTAAATTGCAAGAAAGTAAATTGCAATAAAATAAAAGCGTACCTGGAGGGTCTTCCCGTCATCCCAAGCTGCACTTAAAACACAATTAGAATATTTAAGCAAGTTCCTAGGTAAAGCTAAGGGAAGGGTTATGGTTTTCTACCAAATTCCTAATCCTATAGCCTAGTCATCTCCTATGACATCTAGGTTCTTTGTGTTTTTGTTTGAGGACGATTTTCTTCATCAAAGAATAATTAAGTTCAATTGTTCTTATGAACATCCTATCATATCGAGGAAGTGCTTAAGACAAATCTTAAACATCTTTTCAATATTTCTAGGATTGTTTTAAGTCCAAATGAATTTAATTATACAAATGAATTAATCGTCCGGGAATTCAAGTTTTGTTATTATCTTACTCAGTGAACTAGGACATTTGAATATCCTATAAGTGAAGTAACATTTCATTTAATGTTCTATTTAGGATTTATGATGACTAAAGCATTTGAGGGTAAATTGGTGTTCAGATGGTTTGTGATTTAGTTTAATTTCAATTAATGAGTTTAAATTTGGAATAGTGTTCAAATTGCTTTATATTTAATTTCTTTCTGTTTTAGATGATGTTCTATTTAATTCAATTTAATTTAATTTAATTGAGTTTTAATTTAATTTAATTCAATATAGTTCAATTTAATTTGATTTGATGTTTAATTAATTTGATTTGATTTAATTTTAATTTAATTTGATTTAATTTAATTTAATTTGTTTAATTTAATTTAATTTAATTTAATTTAATTTGTTTAATTTAATTTAATTTAATTTAATTTAATTTGTTTAATTTAATTTAATTTGATTTAATTTAATTTAATTTGTTTAATTTAATTTAATTTGATTTAATTTGATTTAATTTAATTTAATTTAATTTAATTTAATTTATTTAATTTAATTTAATTTTAATTTAATTTTATTTTTAATTTTAATTGAAATTTTTAAAAGAGTTTAATAATTTAATTTTAGTTTAATGATTAAGTCTTTTAATATTTTAAATTTGAGTTATCATTTTTAATTAAGAATTGAATATTAATGAGATAATTAATTTAGGGATTTTTAAATTAAAGAATAAATCTCTTCCTAATAATATCCCTATTTTAATAATTCCAATTTTATTATTCTTCCAAATTTAATCCATTATTTAATTAAAGTTTAATCATTTTAAAATTGCTTAATGGGTTTCTACCCTTTAATCATTTAAATTTCAATCATCCAAATCAGATTAGGATCAAATATTTTACTTGTTAATTTTTTATTAAACCTAAAGTTTTAATTAAGGGTTAAAAAAATTTAATTACCACTTCACCCTTTAAGCTTAATAATTTCATAACTCACTAAATTGAACTCAAATGAACTTGAAATTTTTATGTAACTTCACTCATATGTCAATAAAGACATGAGAGGAGAAAATGTGATTTTTCTGTATTTAATTTATTTATATAATTATTTTTGGTAGAAAATAGAGATTTTCATGGATAATTTAATAACATGACCAAGGGAAAGTTTCTGTCCTTAGGAAAATTAGGGGACATTCCTAATGACCAGAGGATCACTTGGACCAATTTTAGTGATTTTTTGAATTATATTATTTTTATTATAATTATTTTAAGTTTTGGAGTTTTAATTAATTTAAAAATAAAATAAATGTTGAAAAATGAATTTTATATTTTTCAAAAATCTCTCTGATATCAAGGAAACCAGAGAAGCAAATTTTGCAATTTTCTGATTTTTCTATGATTTATTATAATTATTTTAGTGAAGATGCTAGAAAATACATTTTTTAATTTTAAAATTACCTTAAAGCTTTAAAATTTAATATCTCACTAAATAGACCTAAGAAAAATATGGAGTTTGTTCCTTTGTGATTAAAATTCAAAATGTGACATTTTGGTGAATTTTATTATTTTTGTGATTTTTATTATTTTTTAATTATTAAAAATATTAAAATATTATTAAAAATCAACTTTTTTAGAAAATTGAAATTTTAATTTTCTTAGGTTCCCCTGATATCAGAGAGGCTCCAAAACCAATTTGGTGAATTTTTGAAAGGTATTTTAAAAGTTATGAATTTTTAAAGTTTAAAATGGCTAAGTGGCTTAATCAACCCAATTAGTGGGGCTAACCAAGTCCAATTGACCTCAAACTTTTATGGTGGATTCCTCTGATCCTAAAGGTCAGTGGAGACTTGATTTCAAGTCAATTTGATGCATGGTTAACTCTAATTAATTAGAGACCTATTTTGGGTGTTTAAGCCAATTAGGGTTGTTTTAAATGAACTAACTCAAAACCTATTTTTCCTAGGGTCCTCTGGACATAAGGAACATCACCAAATTTTCCTAGAATTTATTTCACAACGTGCTATTTATTGGAATTAAAATACTCAAAACAGTGACATGAATTTGAAAAATCAATAACTCTTCATAGGGATGGCCTCTGACTTTGAAAAATTCAGGGAATGTTCCCAAATTCAGAGGCTTCAAAAGCCCTATGGTCTCATGCCATGGTGAATTGTATACATGCATGGAGAATTAAAAGTATGCAGAGAGTAAATAAATTATAAAAAATAAAATACTTTGTGAAATTAAATGATTTCTTTTCCACATTATTCTCCTCTCGTTCACCGAGCAAGAGGGTATTTTTATTTTATTTTTCTGATTTTTCTACACGAAGTTATGAATTTTTGAAGTTTAGGGAATTAAATAAATAAAAAAAAACCCTAATTTTCTATTTATCCACGCGGCGCCAACTCATCCTCGGCATCTCCGAAACGCCGCGTGTCGCGCTCCCATTCGACGCCGCCACCTGAGTCAGCAGCCCGGGCCCCGCGGTTCTTGTACCGTCTCCTGGTCCGACGCCATCTGAGCCGTTTGTCCGCGCGTGTATTGAATGGACGGCATCCGTTCATCGTCCCCGAGCGTCCTCACCCGAGAGCCATCCACACTAAATCCCTAAGATCTCACTCGATACTCAAAGGATTTTCATGTTCTTATGCTCTATGGATTCGTCTTGAAGAGACGAACACATCTATACGGCTATCATGCATTGAAATTAAAGCATTCGAAATGGAGAATCTCTAGAAGCTCGGGATGAAAAATTAGCTCATACCTTTGCTCAGAGAAGTGTGTCTTCAATCTGAGAGTTGTTGCACCTTCGATCGGATCCCGGCAAGCTCCGGATGAAGTCTTCCGGTCCGTTGAATTGTCTCAGTGTGATTTCGACCAAGCCCGATCACAAAGCTTGGAGGCCGGAGCAACCGGGTGGCCTCGGAGATGGGGCTTTTGTCGGTGGACACCTTCCCTCGGTCCGGTGAAGGTGTAGAACCAATCAATTTGGGGATTGGCTCACTATGGAGAAGTGTCCTCGGTTTTGGGTGGAATTTCGATTGGGAAATCGGATTTTATCAGTGGGGATTAGTGGCAAATCGACACCGGGGCTCAACTCGCTCTAAGGGTGGAGAAGGGTTTGGAACAATTTTGGCGAGTTTCGGCAAGGTTTGTGTAACTCTCCTCCATGGCCGTGAGGGTGAGGGGTTTAAATAGGAGAGGCTGGAGAGCCTTCCAGGGGGAGTTGAGGCATGGGATCAACTGCTCTGGTGAGGAGAAGAACAGCCATAGTGACCATTTGGCATGGGGTAGCTCAGCAAGTGGGAATTCCAAACTTTGGCTCCTCCCAAGGTCTCGGCCATGGTGTTTTCCGGCGATCCGAGCGGCCGGGCGGCAGGCATGGGTCACCCTCGTGTCCAGTGGGTCGTGGTCGGAGGTTTGTGCAATCAATCGGCAATTGCCATGTGTAAAGGCTTTGAATTAAAATGGAAGGGGAGGGGGTCATTTTTGCCTTAATTTGGTCAACCCATTGGTTTGGGTTGGGTGCACCTCCCCATGGCCTCGATTTTGGGCCGAGAGGATCAGTTGGGTCGACCAAGGGAGAGTGGTGTGGTCTCTATCCATGATGAGGTGGCTAAACATGGTTTAGTGTGCGACATGCTTAAGGTAAAAAATGCTTAATGAAAGATTAGGAAAGGGGCCCCTCCTTTTACCATTAATGGCATGGTCACATGTCAAGCCTTCCATGGCTTCATGTGGCTTGTCCATGGCTTGCATGGCTTGTCTTTGGCTTGGGGAAAGTTGAGTCAATTTCATGGAAATGGGTTTTAAGAATTTTGGATCTTTTGGTGAAAATTTGCATGAAGCTTGATTTGGAATGGTTTAATTGAAGATTTTGAAACTTAGGGGTGATTTTGATTAAATGGATGATGAGGGGAAATGCCATGTGGGCTTTGGATGGATTTGGGCTTTTGAATGTGGTGAAGTGGGCTTTTAGGAAAGTTTAAGGGGAATGGGCTTTTTGATTTTAGGATGGGCATTTGGGTAAAGATTTTGTGAAGAACTTTGTCAAATAAATGTCATAATTGGTTTAGGGATGTTCTATGAAGGGCTTGGAATCAATTTGGTGTGATTTGGAGTTGAATTGGTTTGAATTTGGATTTATTTGGTAAGTGGGCCTATGTAGGTCAAATTGGGCTAACTTGGGCTAATGTTGGGCTAGGGTTGAAATTGATATAAAATCAATTGTTAGAAATGTTTATGGGAGTGTTTCAAAGAGGTTTTGACTTTGGTTGGGCTTTGATTTTGGGGTTTGGGCTCATTTGGCTTAGGTTTGGGTTTAGGTCAAAATAGGGCCTTTTAACTTTGGGTTGAGTTTGAGTGGGGTTTGGGTCTAAATTTTGGGCAAATCATGTTAGTATTTTTTTTGTGGGAATTTTAAGGAAGATTTAGAAAATATTTGGGGTTAATTGGAATTGAATTGGGTGAGTTTGGGTTAGGTTTGGGTCATGTGTCCAAATTGGGCTTTAAGGCTAAAAGTGAGATTGGATCCAAATGTCAATCAAATTGGGCTTTGATTTGGTCTAGATTGGTATTTGGGATATTGTATTGAAGTTTAGAATTGAATTGGACCAAAATTGGGGTCAATTGGGTAGGTTTGGTTTAACATTGGGTTCACTTAAGGTTAAAATGGGTCAAATTGGGGGTTTTGACAAAAGTAGGGTAAATTGACAAAATTGGCTCATGGTGTAGTTGGAAAAAATGAAATTAAGAATATTTGGGATTTTCTGGAATTTTTTGGGAATTTTCTGAATTTTTGGATTTTTAGGTCAAGAGGGGTATTTTGGGTATTTGGAGGGTATTGGGAGGTTATCTTGGAATTTTTGGTATTTTTGGGTTTGGATGATCAATTTAAGTGATGTGGAAATGTTTGGGAATGATTTTGGAGAATTTTGGATAATTTGGAAATTTTGAGAAATTTGGGTAATTTCGGGGGTTTTGGGTAGGCTAAGCGGGTGTAGGGTCCCGGGGGCAAAATTGAAAATTTGGAAAATTGAAAATTTGGAAAATTGAAGATTGGGTGGATGTAAGTGGAAAGAAGTCATTTTGGTTGAGCCATGAAGCCATGTCAAGCCCATATGAGCCATGAAGGGACCCATTTGAGGCATTCACTATGTTGTTCCTAACCCTCTTAGCCAAGGGCTTAGGGGTTAAGGACCATCCACGTGAATCACCTACATGAGTCAGGAGGTCAAGTTAGGTATGGGTGTGGTTTTAGGAGGTATGTGGAAGTGTAGTGTGTAGGTGTAGTGTATAAATGTAGTGTGTGTGTAAGTCAGCCCCTTCACCAGACCAGGCCACCCAGGGCACTCCTAAGGCCAAAGAGTCCTATAGGAACTCATCCTTTAAACTTCCACATTCGATTTCAACCCTCTAGGTGATTAGGGGTCTACAATCAAGTTTGTAGAGTTTGCAGGGAGTTAAGAAGTGGTTTGAATTTCTAGAAGGTGGGTCCCAATTCTAGTCCTCTAAGACAGTCAAAGGAAAAGCCTAAGGCTAGATCCTAAGTACTAAAGAGAAGAAGAGAAGACCTCATCAAAAATGAGGTCAACAGTGTACGCAACTACGAATAACAGAATCTCTTCCTAATTTAAATAAATGAGGATCTTCCCAAATATAAGATTTAGCATCATTTTTAAATTTCTTAATAAATTTGTTATCCAATCCATAAGGTAAAATATTGCTAACTAAATAGTTAACTATATCTACATTCCAAGGTGTTTGGTATTCTTGAATAACATACAAATTTTCATCAGGAAATTTCTCATTTATATTTTCTTCAGTAATAACATCATTCTTAATTGTAGATAAATGATCAGCAATTTGGTTGTCCGTTCCTTTTCTATACACTATTTGAAAATCAAATTCTTGTAGAAGTAAAACCAATCTTATCAGTCTAGGTTTAGTATCTTTTTTTTCATTAAATATTTAATAGCGGAATGATTAGTATGAACTATGAATTTGGTACCAAGAAGATAAGGTCTAAATTTATCAAAGGCATATACTATAGCTAATAGCTCTTTCTCAATAGTAGTGTAATTTCTTTGAGTTTCAGTAAGAGTTTTACTAGCATAATATATAACTTTGAAAATTTTCTCATATTGTTGTCCCAATTAAGCTCCAATTGTAAAATCCCTTGCATCGCACATTAATTCAAAAGCTTTATTCCAATTATGTGTAATAATTATAGGTGCAGTTATTAATTTGTCTTTTAAAATACTGAAAGCATTAACACAGTCTTCATTAAATTCAAATTTAGCTTCTTTTTCTAATAAATTACAAAGAGCTTTAGCATTTTTAGAAAAATCCTTTATGTATCTTCTATAAAATCCAGCATGACCTAGAAAACTTCTCACATCATTAACAGTAGTAGGGGGTTGCAGTTCAGCAATAATTTTAAACTTTGCTTGATCAACTTCCATCCCTTTTTGTAAAACTTTATGACCAAGTACAATGCCTTCTGTGACCATAATTGACATTTTTCCCAATTAAGAACTAAACTTGTTTCTTCACATCTTTTCAGAACTTTGGAAATGTTTTCCAAACAAGACTCAAAAGAAGTTCCAAAAACTGAAAAATCATCCAAGAATACTTCAATTCCTTTGTCAATCAAATCACAAAATATTGACATCATACATCTTTGAAAAGTTGTAGGTGCATTACATAAACCAAAAGGCATTTTTCTAAAAGCAAATGTTCCATAAGGACTTGTAAATGTTGTTTTCTCTTGGTCCTCAAGAGCAATAAGTAATTGATGATAACCAGAATATCCATCCGGAAAATAGAAATATGAGTATCGAACTAATTTGTCAAGCATTTAATCCAAGATAGGTAAAGGAAAATGATCCTTTCTAGTGGCGTCATTTAACATCTGATAATCAATGTAAATTCACCATCCAGTAACTTGTCTTGTAGGAATTAGTTCATTTTTATCATTGATAGTGACAGTTACTCCTCCTTTCTTCTGAACCCAATGAATAGGACTTACCCATTAACTATCCGAAATAGGATAAATAATTCCAGCATCTAACCATTTTAAAATTTCTTTTTTAACAACCACTTTCATGATAGGATTTAATCTTCTTTGCGGTTCAATAGTAGGTTTAAAATTTTCTTCCATTAAAATTCTATGCATACAAATGGAAGGGCTTAGTCCTCTTATATCAGCAATAGTACAAACAAAAGCATTTTTATAATTCTTTAACACTCCTATTAATTTTTCTTCTTGAACTAAACATAGCTCAGAAGAAATAATAACAGGTAAAGTTAATGAATTTCCAAGAAATGCATACTTTAAATGTGAATGTAATATGTTTAATTCCAGTTCAGGGGCTTTTTTAATTGAGGGTAAAAGTATATCATTTTGAGTTATGTCTAAAGTTTCCCGGTTTTCTTTAATATAATTAGTTTCTTTAAGTAATTCATCTTCTTTTAGTTCTTCATTTTGATCAGTTAAAAATTCAATTTCTTCTTCAGGAATAATTTTACATTTTTCTCGATAGTGTTTTTCAATTATAAAATCAAAAATATCCATTTAATAACATTTTTCTTTGTCAGGGTACTTCATCGATTTAAGAACATTGAATTTAATCTCTTGATCATTAACTCTGAAAGTTAATTCTCCTTTTTGCACATCAATCATAGCTCGTCTGGTAGCTAGAAAAGGTCTCCCTAAAATAATTAGTATTTCCTTATCTTCTTTCATATCAAGTACAATGAAATCCACAGGGAAGATAAATTTATCTACTTTAACAAATACATCCTTTATAACTCCTTTAGGGTAAGTGATAGATCTATCAGCTAACTGAAGGGTTACAGTGGTGGGAGTAATCTCTCCTAAATTCAACCTTCGATAAATAAAAAATGGCATGAGATTAATACTTACTCCTAAATCACACAAAGCTTTTCCACAAAGTTTTTCTCCAATAGCACAAGGTATAGTAAAACTTCCAGGATCTTTAAGTTTTTGAGTTAATTTCTTTTGAATTATTGCACTACATTCTTCACTTAGTGCAACAGTTTCAAAAGCTTCGAATTTTCGTTTCTTACTTAATATATCCTTCATAAATTTTGCATAAGTTGGCATTTGTTCAAAGGCTTCAACAAAGGGTATATTTATAGTAAGTTTCCTAAAAATTTCAAAGAACTTAGAAAATTGATGATCAAGCTTCTGCTGTTTTAATCTTTGAGGAAAAGGTGGTGGTGGTTTTTCAACATACACATTAATAGAAATATTAGTTTGATCTTGATTAGGAGCAGGAGTTTCTTTAGGTTTTTCAATTTCTTCAACCTCAATCTCTTTTTCAATTTTATTCTGCATTCATTCTTTTAATTCATTTCCACTTCTAAGTTGTATAGCTTTAACATGTTCATGTTCTTTTCCAGTTTCTTTTGGATTAATTTCAACATTACTAGGAAGTTTTCCTTGAGGTCTGTAATTAATTAAATTAGCGATTTTTCTCATTTGATTCTTAATATTATGAATAGCAGTATTTTTATTTTGTAATTGATTACTCATTTGTAAAATTAATTATTCTATTGATAACTTTTTCTGTTGATTATTAAATCCAGGTGGTTTATAATTTGAATTTACTTAATTATTCCAATTTCCAGTTGGATGGGATTGATTATTACCCCATTGTTGTTGTTGATTATTCCAGTTAAAATTACGGTGATTTTTCCATCCAAGATTATAATAGTTTGAATATGGATTATTTTTACTAGCAATAGCTTGTAACGTTTTAACCCACAATTTTAAATTATGATATTTTTAATTTAATTGCAACGACGCCAAAAACTTGACCCCTCTATATGAATAGAATTGTAATTGTTTATGTTGTAGATGCTACGCAAGTATACGTATTGTATCAAGTAATACAGGGCTCTAGTGGAGTTCTGGTTATCGATCCCACAGGGAAAGAGAAAATTAAATAACAGCTAATTTTAAAATAATAATTATAATAATAATATTAGTATACGAAAATTTGGAATTCTGAATTTAAGCGCAATAAAGTAAACTAAGTATTTCAATTAGGTAACTTAACTAAGTAGAAAATTAATTCGTATTGAAAGTGCAGGAAATTAAACTAATTGCTAAATAAGTCTTAACTATTCGTAAAAAGTATCTTTCCCCTTGTTTAGAAATTTAAGTGATTGATGAATTTAAATAGATAATTTTAAGGTATTGTGACAAATAGGAGCATTCCTATACTTTACCCTTTGGTCTAGGTGTAAAGAATATCGACTAATCCTATGTTTGATTACCGAATCGCGGCTAGGCCGGGAGGATACCGACCGCCACTTCGCAGCTTCCACGTTCCCCTCGCCCGAGGGCTAACATCTACACTTCGGCTCTCAAACAATAGGACCGAATTGAATATTTTAGTCCGTCACACTAAAATACTGAATTCTACGCCCAGTGATATTATTTCCATATTTATTTGCACCCTCCTTCCAAGGCTTTTGAATTCCCCTAATATCTGATGTAATTTTTACTATAGTTGATATTCAACATATTTTAACAAATCAAATGGCCAGTTTGAAAGTAAATTAAGTTTTAAGTCAAAATTACTACAATTTATTAATACATAAAAGTACTTATATTTTTAGTTCATCAAGTCACTTAATTTCATAACAGGGAGAAAGACTAATAAACTACTCAGAATGCATGGGAACTAAACTAAGCATGAATTTCATTTAAAGTTAAAAACAATAAATACAAATACTTATCTCGATTTATCCCTAAGCATACTCCTAGCAGTTCCTTTGACTCTTCCTTCCAGTACAGCAAGACTCACTAAAAACTCACTAACTCACTAAAGACTCACTAAAGACTCAAAATAACACACTTAGACACAAAAACTGCACTTAAACTTCGAACACTTAGAAATACACGCAGAAAATAATACACAAATAAGATGAATTTCGGACTCTATATATAGAGATGAGCAAAGGACCAAGAGGTGTGTAAGCATCCCTTCAAAAAGTGTCCAGGTTCAATGTATCTGCGCCATTTGAACTAGCTCACTGTCGGCGACGAACTACCTCGCTGTCGGCGAGGCTTCTAGAAGATCTTTAAACCGTGCTATCTCGCTGTCGGCGGGCTCGGGCTTGACAGTTATAAATCCTTCAGAATTTTCTTCCTCGTATCCTCTCCGTCGGCGGCTCGATCTTGCCGTCGGTGACTCAGTACAAATTGCATTATTTTCTTCGTTTTTACTCCAAATCCACTCCTTTTTATGATTTTTGCTTTTATCACCTAAATTCTCCATTCCTGCAACAAAATAAAGAAAATACCTTTCTTTAAAGTGCAATTTCATCAAAAGTAGGTATGAATTTCTTAATAAAATTTTCAGTGATCAAAATCCCCCAAACTTACTTATTACTTGTCCTCAAGTAATTTTTAGTACTACATAAAAATAATGATTTCTATAGTAAGATTTTTCAATTCAAATAAACTATGAATTAGATTAATTAATATCATAATAAAGTTAAATAAAAATAATTCATGTAATTTAATTAATCTTATAGAAATAAATTATTTAGTTATCGAGTCTAAGATTTCTAGCTTACTATTCATTTCGGGAATGACTATATTTAAAAGAATAACTACTTAAGATATTCATATGATAAGAAATTCAAGAAAACACTATTAGGTAAAATTCTAATCCATAAACATAAGTTTGGAAATATCTATGTTTTTCCCTTTAGGTTAATTCAAATGAAGCCAATTTTTGATAAGGCATCTCCTCAAGCTTCTCCTCATTTTTCTTTTTCTTTTTCTTTTTCTTTTTCTTTTCCCTTTTCTCTCTTCTTTTTCTTTTTCTTTTACTGTATCTGGAGAGCCTGTTAATAATTTTGAACTTCATTTTCATCTTCCTAAATTTGGAACTTAGAAATATTTCTTAACTTATATATACTTCATAGTTTTTACTTCATTGATTTTCAATCTTTTCTTTTTCACTTGAATACTTAAGAATTTTAATTTAAGAATATAGTTTTCCTTACTAAAAATAGTTTACTATATTCTTATTCCCTTTAACTAAATATTTTATTCTATTTAATTAATTAAAGCACTAGAAATATTTCATTTAACCTTTTATAATAATTAAATAAAATAATTCATATTAAATTAAATTGAAAAATTTGCTATAAAAATCATTTTATAATAATTTGAAAATAGAAATTGAGAACAAGTTAATAACTAAATTTGTATTTTACTCTCCCCCCAAACTTAAATTTTTATATCTATTCTAAATAATGAAAAAGAAGGAAAGTAAATAGATCATACCTTTGAAGTTTAGGTATTTCTTTTTTCTTTGAAATTTTTACAGGCTTTTTCATTTTTCATTGAACCTGTACTATTAGTATTTTCTGTATATATAATAATTTAAAGAAAATGCAGGGATAAAATCTAAGATAAGTATTAAACACAATAATGAAAATAACTCTACACTACACATATGAATTACTAACATATTAAAACAATTTAACTAACATATTAACAATTTTAAAAACTTAAAACAATAGAAAATAAAATAAAAACATATTAAAGAAAACTAATATCCTATTTAACATACAAATAAATGCAATTAACTAACACAAAAACAAAAACTAAATTACTATCACAATTCAAGCAAATTAGTCTAACTAACATCCAATGTCTCAAAAAATAAAGTACTGAATATTACAAATATATAAAGTCCTCAAAAATAATTTAACATCAAACAAACAAAACAAATAAAGTCCTATTCTTCAGCATCAAAGTCCCAAACTATATTATCATCCCCTCCTTGATCTGTAGGCTGCTGAGAAGACTGAGCAGGATGATACTGAGTATACCCGGCCAATCTGGAAAGACAACATCTAAATCTCCACTCCTATAACGACGTTCAGACTTCATAGTATGCAATTTCGTATTCCGAATGTTGTTGGAGGTACTCACTATCATAATCATGTCTCCTCTCCAGATTATCAATCCTTTGATCAAAATGATCAAATCTTCTCCCCATTGTCTCTCCAAACTGCTCAAAACTCCTCCTATGCAGGGTCAATTCATTCATCAGATCTTGTAGGGTAGGGGTGGTAGGCTCAGGAGGTTCATAGCTAGTAGAGGGTATATCTCTACTTGACTGAGTGAAATAACTTCTCACTCCTGATCTCCACCCTTCATGAGATTCATACTTCATGATATTGGTAGCTGTAAGTGGTTTCATAGGTTCCACCCATTCTTCATCATCTCTAGCCTCAACTCCAGAGAGTTGGCAGAGTGCAAAAATTAATTCAGGGTGTCCCAATCCAGCTCCACTCTCATTTCGAGGAGTGGCCAGGATGTTTTGATAAATAATTCTCCCAATGTTGATGCTTCTGTTTTTCTGAATAGAGAAATTCAGAATTGCTTATCTCGTGTTACCTCACTGTGGTGATATGTGGGTAACAGAGTAAAACAAATAAAGTAATGCCAGGCTTTTGAGACTGCATTTAATTTAGAAAGAGGAAAATTCACTCTTTCCTGCTGCTTAATTTTCCAAACTCCGGTTCCATCAGTGAGAAAGCTAATGACTTCCTCCAGTGGTCCTTCCATCGTTCCAAAAGTTTCATACTCGCTAAAGTGTGAGTCAAGAACTTCATAGAAAGAGTTAATTCTTGTAGCATTGAAATCTACAAAAAATCCTCATACCTTTACTGGTGCATCTTCAGCGGCAGTCAAATTGGCATAAAATTCTTTAACCACTTCTACAACTGCTCTATATCGAACGTAACGTAAATTCTCCCAACCTCGTTCCTTAATAATCCACTCTACTTCTCCTCCCAGATTTTTGAAAACCTGATCCGCAATGCACTTTCTTCCTTGTATGTTTTCAAAATATTTAGCCTGTGCTCGTGCATTGATGAATTAGTTTTTGTCGAATTCTACTCGACGTTTTTGTCGTGGAGCCATTCGATCTATCTGTGAAAAATCGTGAAAATTTTCACTAAACTTAAAAATAATACTAAGAAGGCTTCCTACAACATTTATAAGCAATTTAAATCAGATTCCATGGATTTCCACAGAATATTTCTTCCACATTTTGATTTTTCCCAAAATTTCCAATGTGGTGAAAATATGTGGTGAAAATCAAAAATTTTTGCATAGTAGTGAAGCTCTTACCAAGGGAAGATGAAATCTGGTGTCAAAAAGTGTTGAAATCGCTTCAAATCCAAGATCTCTCAAGCCCTAAGTCGGTTTTTGCGAAAAATGAGAGGTTGGGGATGATGAATAGTGTTTTTGACCGGTCAAAATATATGTTCGTTTTTCACCTCGCTGTCAGCGAGATTTTTCTCGCCGTCGGCGAGCTAATATTTTTCGGAACCAAAAACTCTTAGGAAAAATCCGCTGTCGGCGAGAAATTCTTCGCTGTCAATGAGATCGATCTCGCTGTCGGCGGGATTCCAAAAATTTAAATTTCTGAAATTCGTCACTCATTTTCGTCCTTGATTTGCCTTATATTATATTTCCGATCACATCATTTATTAATTTAATATGAAGATTAGCTACTTATACACAAACAAATTCACCCAACACAACAAATTAACTTTAATATTGAAATCCATGAGATGTACAAACTAACATAATTTTAAACTCTATAATCAAACTTCAAACTTCAATCCTTACTACTAATCAGCATTGCAAACCAATCCACGACACACTAAATGCCGATACAAAACTATGACGCATATCTCAATTAAGTTCGAGATATTCAAATCATCACTCCACACATAATAAAATCTAAATCAAATCAAATAACATAAATACAAACATACTATGGAAATCTTTACTACTACTCTTCAATGTCAGAATCTTCATCTTCTCTAATATTTCCGATATGACGATGATGCACAAATAAGTTATAGAAAGGCCTGAAGGGAAACTCCGAAGCAGATTCTTCAGTGATCCAACCCTTTTGTCTCATGAACTGAAGAAAGCTAGCTTCCAGGTGTCCAGAATGATCAAAGTGTTCCTTCATCCTCCAGTCAATGTGATCAAATAAATCAGACATATTGTCGATTAAATCTCTCACATTCTGCATTTCTTTCTCCATTCCTTTAATTTTCTTCATAAGTAACTCCGTTTTATCTGAAATAGGCCTTGCTATAGGATTATTCTGTGAAACTCTATCAGAGATAAATGTAATGTATTCATTATTGTCCAAAGTAGGGAACATATCTGTAGGATCAAGCGGCTTCCAAGGTAACAAAACCTTTTCCCAAGCTTCATAAGAAACTCCGGTACCGATCGCATAATGCAAAAATAGTAGATGGGTGTCCTAGTCCGTGAACTGACCCATGCACAATTAAACCCAATGCAGACTTAACAATTATTGAACCAACATCAATAGGCAATCCAATTTGAATACAATAATTCAATATAGTGCATTCCTTCGAAACCTTGTTTACCCTCGTAGTAGGTAACAATTTAGATGAGATGAAAAAGTGCCAGTGCTTTGAGACAGGATTCAAAACTGATGCAGAGAAACTAAAATACCCGTCTTCACGCATTTCCCAATCTTCCGGTTCATCAGTCAGATATCGAAATATCTCATTCATATTATATCAAGAAGGCACAAAATTTGAATAGGGACATACCAGAGTGTTTTCTATATAGAATAATTCATTTACTCTTGATGGAGTAAACGTCACCCATCATCCTTGGACGTAGACATTCCCATTGTTGATCGCATGTAAGTTAGAGTAGAACTCTTTCACAACCGGAATAACAACGACAGACGTAGTGTAACAAAATACCTCCCAAGCAGCGCACGCGCGATCGTTTCTTCTATCTTCGTAGTGTAATTCTCTAATCCTCGATTGACCAATCCCCGTTCCTTGATAACTATTTTCTTTACCAAAACCTTGTTGAATATCCGTTGTGCTTCCGCACTCACAAATTTCCTCTTGTTAAACACTCCAGAATTAGAGGAATCTAAGAATTTGGAGGCCATTATGGTGAATGGAATAAATTCTAGTGAAGAAGGCAGATCTAGAATGATTTATTTCTAAATAATTGCTAAAGAATCTGACTGACTGATGAAATAATAAATGGTAAAATGAGTTTAATTTAGGCAATCTAATTTTCTATATACTTTAAAGTAGTGCTAACTAAATACCAACTTGACGACTATCTCGACGGACGTAGCGCAAAATTCTTAGAAATAATGATTTAGTCCAAATCTTCTGTTAAGTTTAATGAATTAGGTTCGATTGGAGTTATCAACATTAACAAGTATCTAACTCACTAAAGACTCACTAAAGACTCAAAATAACACACATAGACACAAAAACTACACTTAAACATCAAACACTTAGAAATACACACAGAAAATAATACACTTAGAAAAAATTAACACTTAGAAGCTGAATTTCAGCTTCTATATATAGAGGTGAGCAAAGGACCAAGAGGTGTGTAAGCATCTCTTCAAAAAGTGTCCAGGTTTAATGTATCTGCGCCATTTGAACTAGCTCGTTGTCGTCGACGAACTACCTAGCTGTCGGCGAGGCTTCTAGAAGATCTTCAAACCGCGCTATCTCGCTGTCAGCGGGCTCGGGCTCGCTGTCAGCGAGACAGTTATAAATCCTTCAGAATTTTCTTCCTCGTATCCTCGCCGTCGGCGACTCAGCAAAAATTGCATTATTTTCTTCCTTTTTGCTCCAAAACCGCTCCTTTTTATGATTTTTGCTTTTATCACCTAAATTCTCTATTCCTGCAACAAAATAAAGAAAATACCTTTCTTTAAAGTGCAATTTCATCAAAAATAGGTATGAATTTCTTAATAAAATTTTCAGTGATCAAAATCAAAAACTTGACCCACAATTTTATATTATGATATTTTTAATTTAATTGCAACGACGCCAAAAACTTGACCCCGCTATATGTATAGAATTGTAATTGTTTATGTTGTGGATGCTATGCAAGTATACGTATCGTATCAAGTAATACAGGGCTCTAGTGGAGTCCTGGTTATCGATCCCACAGGGAAAGAGAAAATTAAATAACAGCTAATTTTAAAATAATAATAATAATAATAATATTAGTATACGAAAATTTGGAATTTTAAATTTAAGCGCAATAAATTAAACTAAGTATTTCAATTAGGTAACTTAACTAAGTAGAAAATTAATTTGTATTGAAAGTGCAGGAAATTAAACTAATTGCTAAATAAGTCTTAACTATTCGGAAAAAGTATCTTTCCCTTGTTTAGAAATTTAAGTGATTGATGAATTTAATAGATAATTTTAAGGTATTTTGACAAATAGGAGCATTCATATTCTTTACCCTTTGGTCCGAGTGTAAAGAATATTGACTAATCCTATGTTTGATTACCGAATCCGAGGCTAGGCGGGAGGATACCGACCGCCACTTCGAGCTCCCACGTTCCCCTCGCTCGAGGGCTAACATCTACACTTCAGCTTTCAAACAATAGGACCGAATTGAATATTTTACTCTGTCACACTAAAATGCTCAATTCTACGCTCAGTGATATTATTTCCCTATTTATTTGCACCCTCCATCCAAGGCTTTTGAATTCCCCGAATATCAGATGTAATTTTACTATAGTTGATATTCAACATATTTTAACAAATCAAATGGCCAGTTTGAAAGTAAATTAAGTTTTAAGTCAAAATTATCACAATTTATTAATATATAAAAGTACTTCTATTTTTAGTTCATCAAGTCACTTAATTTCATAACAGGGAGAAAGACTAATAAACTACTTAGAATGCATGGGAACTAAACTAAGCATGGATTTCATTTAAAGTTAAAAACAATAAATACAAATACATATCTCGATTTATCCCCAAGCAGACTCCTAGCAGTTCCTTTGACTATTCCTTCCAGTACAGCAAGACTCACGAAAAACTCACTAACTCACTAAAGACTCACTAAAGACTCAAAATAACACACATAGACACAAAAACTGCACTTAAACTTCGAACACTTAGAAATACACACAGAAAATAATACACTTAGAAAAAATTAACACTTAGAAGCTGAATTTCGGCTTTTATATTTAGAGGTGAGCAAAGGACCAAGAGGTGTGTAAGCATCTCTTCAAAAAGTGTCCATGTTCAATGTATCTGCGCCATTTGAACTAGCTTGCTGTCGGCGACGAACTACCCCGCTATCGGCGAGGCTTCTAGAAGATCTTCAAACCGCGCTATCTCGCTGTCGACGGGCTCGGGCTCGCTGTCAGCGAGACAGTTATAAATCCTTCAGAATTTTCTTCCTCGTATCCTCGCCGTCGTCGGCTCAATCTCGCCGTCTGCGACTCAGCACAAATTGCATTATTTTCTTCTTTTTTGCTCCAAATCCGCTCCTTTTTATGATTTTTGCTTTTATCACCTAAATTCTCCATTCATGCAAAAAAATAAAAAAAATACCTTTCTTTAAAGTGCAATTTCATCAAAAATAGGTATGAATTTCTTAATAAAATTTTCGATGATCAAAATCCCCAAACTTACTTATTACTTGTCCTCAAGTAATTTTTAGTACTACATAAAAATAATGATTTCTTTAGTAAGATTTTTCAATTCAAATAAACTATGAATTAGATTAATTAATATCATAATAAAGTTAAATAAAAATAATTCATGTAATTTAATTAATCTTATAGGAATAAATTATTTAGTTATCGTAGTCTAAGATTTCTAGCTTACTATTCATTTCGGGAATGACTATATTTAAAAGAATAACTACTTAAGATATTCATATGATAAGAAATTCAAGAAAACACTATTAGGTAAAATTCTAATCCATAAACGAAGTTTAGAAATATCTAAGTTTTTCCCTTTATGTTAATTCAAATGAAGCCGATTTTTGATAAGGCATCTCCTCAAGCTTCTCCTCACACATTTTTTTTCTTTTCTTTTTCTTTTTTTTTTAATGAGGATTACCGTATCTCGGAGAGCCTCGTTAATAATTTTGAACTTCATTTTCATCTTCCTAAATTTGAAACTTAGAAATATTTCTTAGCTTATATATACTTCATAGTTTTTACTTCATTGATTTTCAATCTTTTCTTTTTCACTTGAGAACTTAAGAATTTTAATTTTAGAATATAGTTTTTCGTACTAAAAATTGTTTACTATATTCTTATTCCCTTTAATTAATTAATACACTAGAAATATTTCATTTAACCTTTTATAATAATTAAATAAAATAATTCATATTAAATTAAATTGAAAAATTTGTTATAAAAATCATTTTATAATAATTTGAAAATAGAAATTGAGAACAAGTTAATAACTAAATTTGTATTTTACTCTCCCCCCAAACTTAAATTTTTATATCTATTCTAAATAGTGAAAAAGAAGGAAAGTAAATAGATCATACCTTTGAAGTTTAGGTATTTCTTTTTTTCTTTGAAATTTTTTCAGGCTTTTTCATTTTTCATTGAACCTGTACTGTTAGTATTCTCCATATATATATATAACAATTTAAAGAAAATGCAGAGATAAATTCTAAGATAAGTATTAAACACAATAATTAAAATAACTCTACACTACACATATGAATTACTAACATATGAAAACAATTTAACTAACATATTAACAATTTCAAAAACTTAAAATAATACAAAATAAAATAAAAACATATTAAAGAAAACTAATATCCTATTTAACATACAAATAAATGCAATTAACTAACACAAAAATAAAAACTAAATTACTATCACAATTCAAGCAAATTAGTCTAACTAACATCAAATGTCTCAAAAAATAAAGTACTGAATATTACAAATATATAAAGTCCTCAAAAATAATTTAACATCAAACAAACAAAACAAATAAAGTCCTAATCTTCAGCATCAAAGTCCCAAACTATATTATCATCCCCTCCTTGATCTGTAGGCTGCTGAGAAGACTGAGCAGGATGATACTGAGTATACCTGGGGCAATCTGGAAAGACAACATCTAAATCTCAACTCCTATAACGACATTTAGCTTCATAATATGCAATTTCGTATTATGAATGTCGCTGGAGGTACTCACTATCATAATCATGTCTCCTCTCCAGATTATCAATCCTTTGATCAACATGATCAAATCTTCTCCCCATTGTCTCTCCAAACTGCTTAAAACTCCTCCTATGCAGGGTCAATTCATTCATCAAATCTTGTAGGGTAGGGGTGGTAGGCTCAGGAGGTTCATAGCTAGTAGAGGGTATATCTCTACTGACCGAGTGAAATAACTTCTCACTCCCGATCTCCACCCTTCATGAGATTCATACTTCTTGATATTGGCGAGTCGTGAGTGGTTTCATAGGTTCCACCCATTCTTCATCATCTCTAGCCTCAACTCCGGAGAGTTGGCGAGTGCAAGAATTAATTCGGGGTGTCCTAATCCAGCTCCACTCTCATTTCGAGGAGTGGCCGGGATGTTTTGATAAATAATTCTTCCAATGTTGATGCTTCGTTTGTCCGAATACGAAATTCGAATTGCTCTATCTCGTGTTACCTCACCGTGGTGATATGTGGCTAACGTAGTAGAACAAATAAAGTAATGCCGGGCTTTTGAGATCGCATTTAATTTAGAAAGAGGAAAATTCACTCTTTCCTGTCGCTTAATTTTCCAAACTCCGGTTCCATCAGTGAGAAAGCTAATGACTTCCTCCAGTGGTCCATCCATCGTTCCAAAAGTTTCATACTCGCTAAAGTGCGAGTCATGAACTTCATAGAACGCGTTAATTCTTGCAGCATTGAAATCTACAAAAAATCCTCATACCTTTACTGGTGCATCTTCAGCGGTAGTCAAATTGGCATAAAATTCTTTAACCACTTCTATAGCTGTTCTATATTGAACGTAACAGAAATTCTCCCAACCTCGTTCCTTAATAATCCGCTCTACTTCTCCTCCCGGATTTTTGAAAACCCGATTCGCAATGCACTTTCTTCCTTGTATGTTTTCAAAATATTTAGTCTGTGCTCGTGCATTGATGAATCGGTTTTCGTAGAATTCTACTCGACGTTTTTGTCGTGGAGCCATTCGATCGATCTGTGAGAAATCATGTAAATTTTCACTAAACTTAAAAATAATACTAAGAAGGCTTCCTACAACATTTATAAGCAATTTAAATCAGATTCCATGGATTTCCACCGAATATTTCTTCCACATTTTGATTTTTCCCAAAATTTGCAATGTGGTGAAAATATATGGTGAAAATCAAAAATTTTTGCATAAGAGTGAAGCTCTTACCAAGGGAAGATGAAATCCGGTGTCAAAAAGTGTTGAAATCGCTTCAAATCCAAGATCTCTCAAGCCCTAGGTCGGTTTTTGCGAAAATGAGAGGTTGGGGATGATGAATAGTGTTTTTGACCGGTCAAAATATATGTTTTTTTTTCACCTCGCTGTCAGCGAGATTTTTCTCGCCGTCGGCGAGCTAATATTTTTTGGAACCAAAAACTCTCGGGAAAAATCCGCTATCAGCGAGAAATTCTTCGTTGTCAGCGAGATCGATCTCGCTGTCAGCGGGATTTTTCTCGCCGTCGGCGACATTCCAAAAATTTAAATTTCTGAAATTCGTCACTCATTTTCGTCCTTGATTTGCCTTATATTATATTTCCGATCACATCATTTATTAATTTAATATGAAGATTAGCTACTTATACACAAACAAATTCACACAACACAACAAATTAACTTTAATAGTGAAATCCATGAGATGTACAAACTAACATAATTTTAAACTCTATAATCAAACTTCAAACTTCAATCCTTACTACTAATCAAGCATCGCAAACCAATCCACGACACACTAAATGCTCGATACAAAACTATGACACATATCTCAATTAAGTTTGAGATATTTAAATCATCACTCCACACATAATAAAATCTAAATCAAATCAAATAACATAAATACAAACATACTATGGAAATCTTTACTACTACTCTTCAATGTCAAAATCTTCATCTTTTCTGATATTTCCGATATGACGATGATGCACAAATAAGTTATAGAAAGGCCTGAAGGGAAACTCCGAAGCAGATTCTTCAGTGATCCAACCCTTTTGTCTCATGAAATGAAGAAAGCTAGCTTCCAGGTGTCCAGAATGATCAAAGTGTTCCTTCATCCTCCAGTCAATGTGATCAAATAAATCAGACATATTGTCGATTAAATCTCTCACATTCTGCAGTTCTTTCTCCATTCCTTTAATTTTCTTCATAAGTAACTCCGTTTTATCTGAAATAGGCCTTGCTATAGGATTATTCTGTGAAGCTCTATCAGAGATAAATGTAATTTCTTCATTATTGTCCAAAGTAGGGAACATATCTGTAGGATCAAGCGGCTTCCAAGGTAACAGAACCTTTTCCCAAGCTTCATAAGAAACCTGGTACTGACTGCATAATGCAAAAATAGTAGATGGGTGTCCTAGTCCGTGAACTGACCCATGCACAATTAAACCCAATGCAAACTTAACAATTATTGATCCAACATCAATAGGCAATCCAATTTGAATACAATAATTCAATATAGCGCATTCCTTCGAAACCTTGTTTACCCTCATAGTAGGTAACAATTTAGATGAGATGAAAAAGTGCCAGTGCTTCGAGACAAGATTCAAAACTGATGCAGAGAAACTAACATACCCATCTTCACGCATTTCCCAATCTTCCGGTTCATATCTCAGATATCGAAATATCTCATTCATATTATATCGAGAAGGCACAAAATTTGAATAGTGACATACCGGGGTGTTTTCTATAGAGAATAATTCATTTACTCTTGATGGAGTAAACGTCACCTATCTTCCTCGGACGTAGACATTCCCATTGTTGATCGCATGCAAGTTAGAGTAGAACTCTTTCACAACTGGAATAACAATAACAAACGTAGTGTAACAAAATACCTCCCAGTGCCGCTGTGCGATGATTTCTTCTATCTTCGTAGTGGAATTCTCTAATCCTCGATTGACAATTCCCCGTTCCTTGATAACTCTTTTCTTTACCAAAACCTTGTTGAATATCTGCTGTTCTTCCGCACTCACAAATTTCCTCTGGTTAAACACTCCAGAATTAGAGGAATCTAAGAATTTGGAGGCCATTGTGGTGAATGGAATGAATTCTAGTGAAGAAGGCAGATTTAGAATGATTTAAGAATGGGTTTTCACTAAGGAATTGATGTTGAAACCGTCCAAATTGGCATTCAAAGTATAAATAACTCATCTTTATAACTTCCTCGCTGTCGGCGAGAAGTTTCTCACCGTCGGCGACTCAGTTATAAAAACTGTCTCCCATGTTCTCGCTGTCGGTGGGACTTTTCTCGCTATCAGCGAGCTCGATAAATAAACAGAATGTAATTTAGGCTCGAACCTCGCTGTCGGCGAGTATCGACCTCGCCGTCGGTGAGATTCCAAAATAATGTCCAATTTCGTTCTAAATCGAATAATTTTTTTCTCATCATAATGGTTCAAATATGTGATGATTCTTAATAATAATTGAGTAGTAAAGTTTCAATAATATAGACTAACTATTAAGATACAATAAAAATAGATAACTAATATGGGTTGCCTCCGATAAAACGCTTGGTTTAAAGTCGTCGACCGACCTAATTTCAATTATTAATCGAGTCGACTAAGCATTAAAACCTCTTTATAGTTAGATCTTATACCTTCGAAATATGGTTTTAATCTATGTCCATTAACTTTAAATTTATGTCCAGTTTTTGGATCTTCGATTTCTATAGTTCCGTATGAAAATATTTGAGTTATGGTGAAAGGTCCTAACCATCGAGACTTCAATTTTCCAGGAAATAATTTCAATCTAGTATTATATAGCAAAACTTCCGTCCTCGGTTCAAAATTTCTCTGATTAATCTTCCGATCATGCCATAATTTCATCTTTTCCTTATAAATCCGATCATTATCATATGATTTATTTCTTAATTCTTCCAATTCATTTAATTGCAGCAATCTTTTCTCACCATCTTCCTTCATATTATAATTAAATTCTTTAATCGCCTAATATGTTTTATGTTCTAATTCAACTGGTAAGTGGCATGTTTTTCCATATATAAGCCTGTAAGGAGTCATTCCAATCAGAGTTTTATAAGCACTCCTATAAGCCCATAATGCATTGTCTAATCTAATAGACCAATCTAACCTATTTGGGTTTACAGATTTTTCTAAAATACGTTTAATCTCACGATTAGATACTTCAGCTAATCCGCTTGTATGTGGATGATAATCAGTGGATATCTTATGAGTAGTATTGTATTTTTCTACTAGTTTGTGAATGTATTTATTTCTAAAATGAGCAGCGTTACTTGTTAATGACAATATCTATTCTAAGTATAGCGAAACTCTTCATTGTAGGAATGAATTAGGTTCGATTAAGTTTAATGAATTAAGGGAATACTCACCACTATAGTAATAATTCCAAGTTTTATACTATCATTTTATAAAACATTAACAAGAATATAGTTCCATCAATTATTAAACCTCCTGAACTTGAGCTAAAAATATTACCTGATCATTTGAAATATGTTTATTTAGGTAATTCTTCAACTTTACCAGTTATTATTTCATCTGCATTAAACGAATCTCAAGAACAAAAACTTTTAGAAACTTTAAAAAAATATAAGCAAACTTTTGGTTGGACTTTAGCAGATATTAAAGGAATTAGTCCTTCAATCTGTATGCATAGAATTATTTTAGATGATGAACATAAACCTAAAGCAGATCCCCAAAGGAGAAAAACTTGACCCACAATTTTATATTATGATATTTTTAATTTAATTGCAACGACGCCAAAAACTTGACCCCGCTATATGTATAGAATTGCAATTGTGTATGTTGTGGATGCTACGCAAGTATACGTATCGTATCAAGTAATACAGGGCTCTAGTGGAGTCCTGGTTATCGATCCCACAGGGAAAGAGAAAATAAATAACAGCTAATTTTAAAATAATAATAATAATAAAAATATTAGTATACGAAAATTTGGAATTCTGAATTTAAGCACAATAAAGAAAACTAAGTATTTCAATTAGGTAACTTAACTAAGTAGAAAATTAATTCGTATTGAAAGTGCGGGAAATTAAACTAATTGCTAAATAAGTCTTAACTATTCAGAAAAAGTATATTTCCCCTTGTTTAGAAATTTAAGTAATTGATGAATTTAAATAGATAATTTTAAGGTATTGTGACAAATAGGAGCATTCCTATTCTTTACCCTTTGGTCCAGGTGTAAAGAATATTGACTAATCCTATGTTCGATTACTGAATCTGCGGCTAGGTTGGGAGGATACCGAATGCCACTTCAGAGCTCCCACGTTCCCCTCGCCTGAGGGCTAATATCTACACTTTAGCTCTCAAACGATAGGACTGAATTAAATATTTTAGTCTGTCACACTAAAATGCTCAATTCTACGCCCAGTGATATTATTTCCCTATTTATTTGCACCCTCCTTCCAAGGCTTTTGAATTCCGCGAATATCAGATGTAATTTTTACTATAGTTGATATTCAACATATTTTAACAAATCAAATGGCCAGTTTGAAAGTAAATTAAGTTTTAAGTCAAAATTATCACAATTTATTAATATATAAAAGTACTTCTATTTTTAGTTCATTAAGTCACTTAATTTCATAACAAGGAGAAAGACTAATAAACTACTCAGAATGCATGGGAACTAAACTAAGCATGGATTTCATTTAAAGTTAAAAACAATAAATACAAATACTTATCTCGATTTATCCCCAAGCAGACTCCTAGCAGTTCCTTTGACTCTTCCTTCCAGTACAGCAAGACTCACTAAAAACTCACTAACTCACTAAAGACTCACTAAAGACTCAAAATAACACACATAGACACAAAAACTGCACTTAAAATTCGAACACTTAGAAATACACACAGAAAATAATACACAAATAAGCTGAATTTCAGCCTCTATATATAGAGGTGAGCAAAGGACCAAGAGGTGTGTAAGCATCCCTTCAAAAAGTGTCCAGGTCCAATGTATCTGCGCCATTTGAACTAGCTCGCTGTCGGCGACGAACTACCTCGCTGTCGGCGAGGCTTCTAGAAGATCTTCAAACCGCGCTATCTCGCTGTCGGCGGGCTCGGGCTCACTGTCATTGAGACAGTTATAAACCCTTCAGAATTTTCTTCCTTGTATCCTCGCCGTCGGCGGCTCGATCTCGCCGTCTACGACTCAGCACAAATTGCATTATTTTCTTCCTTTTTGCTCCAAATCCGCTCCTTTTTATGATTTTTGCTTTTATCACCTAAATTCTCCATTCCTGCAACAAAATAAAGAAAATACCTTTCTTTAAAGTGCAATTTCATCAAAAATAGGTATGAATTTCTTAATAAAATTTTCAGTGATCAAGTTTCAATAGTTTGAGAATCTTCAATATTAGATGAGTTGTTATGTGATATGTTGATGACAAAATTATCTAATTTCTTAGATATTGCAGCTACTTGTGAAGCTATAATAGAAAAGGCTTCGTTATCTTAAATACTTGACAATCTTTTAGGATTAATCCTTTCAGAAGTCGATTAAAAATTATTATTAGCCATTTCTTCAATTAAAGTATAAGCTACTTCAAACGATTTAGACATTAAAGAACCTCCAACAGCAGCATCAATAATTGATTTTAGTGATCCAATTAAACCATTATAAAATGTTTGAATAATTAACCAATCAGGTAAAGCATGATGAGGACATTTTTTTAATAGTTCTTTAAATCTTTCCCAAGTTTTATAAATTGTCTCCCCGTCAAATTGACTAAATGAAGTAATATCATTTCTTAATTTAGCAGTTTTAGAAGGGGAAAATACTTAGCAAGGAATTTTTGTGCCATTTCAGCCCATGTTTTAATAGAACCTGTTGCTAATGAGTTCAACCACATCTTTACTTTATCTCTTAAAGAAAAAGGAAAGAGTCTAAGTCTAATAACATCTTCAGAAACATTGTTATATTTAAAGGTAGCACAAAGTTCTAAAAAACTAGCATGGTGTAAATTTGGATCCTCATTTGGTGTTCCTCCAAATTGATTATTTTGAACCATTTGAATGATAGATGGTTTAAGCTCAAAATAATTAGCATCTACAGTAGGTATCTGAATACTACTATGAAGTTCATCAACTGTAGGGTTAGCACAATCCCTTAATGGTTTGTAAACATTTTGTTCATTAATTTCAATTGGATTTTGTAAATTGTTATGTAAATTAGCCATCTCTTAAATTTTTTTTTAGTTTGTTTTCCTTTTTTAATTCTTTTAATAGTTCTTTCTAATTCAGAATTTAAAGGTAATAATTCTTCAGATCCAGCACTACGCATAAAAAGTAAATTTACAAGAAAAAAATCTCTAACTAAATTTTTTTTTATTTTATATATATTGGTATTTTATATTTTTGATAATAAAAGAAAATGATTAAAAAAATAAAAAATATTTAAAATCTAAAAATTTGCCTCTGCTTTTCCCCGGGCAACGACGCAAAAAACTTGACCCAATGCTATATGTATGCGTACTAAAAATTCAATCCCCAGCAAAGGTGCCAAAAACATGACCCACGCTCCGTTGATGACAAATATAATTATTAAAGCTTTCAAATATATGTATGTCGGCATATTTTTAGGTTTTGTGTTTTATTTTGAAAAGGGGGTCGCCTAACAGAAGCTGCCGGCGAATTTTTAATTTAATTAAAATAAATAATTTGAAAAGTAGTATTTGATTTTGAAAATAATTTTAAATCTGAAGGTTTTAAGATATGAGTTTAAACCAATCTCACATCCCAAATAGTTTATATAAACGAGCACCGCACCACAAACCGTGTATCTATCCCTAAGGATAGACACACTGCTTGACGATGGGGCTCGATTAAATAAACTAGAAGATTTGTGACATCCGTTTGGTCCGCGAACCAATTTTATAAGCCGACAAAATTCCCCGCTTAATATGAAAACATTAAACGGGGTTTATATTACTTGGGTTCTTTAAAATTCCCTATAAGGGCAAGCCCCTATAGTTAATTACATCTTAAGTGATGGGAATCACCTAAGAAAACTCTCGATAATAATCAATAATTCTGCTCTCAAGAATTTCAAAGTTTAAGATTTTCAAGGGATTGAAATTTGGAATTTCAATAGGGAATGAATCAAATTTGGAACATTTTGTTTTGGGAATCCAAAGAAAGAAAGGTAGGAGAAATCACAGACTCGAAGCGAACTTTGGTAATTTCTCGACTATCCTATTGTTTGGCTTGGATTTAAGGAAGTCCTAATATTTATTTAATGTTTTGATCTTGTCAATTTTTAATTAATTAGGGCTTATATTTGTATGATAAAATCACACAAATAGCCGCGAAGATGTGAGGGTTTATGTCGTATCGAACGACTACCTCGGAATCCTAAAACCGGTTAGGGCTTAATTTACATGACTCGATCATGCAAATGCCTAACAAAGGGTTGAGGATTTATGTTGCACTAGTGCAAACTACCTCGAAGTCCTATGGCTTTGTTATTTAATTCTAGGAAAGTTTTGTTGAAGTAGCTTCAAGTTTTGCTTGACGACGATGGCCGTGTCTTGCCCACCATGCTCCGAGCTCCTTGTTGTTGCGAGAGGTTTAGTTTTAGAAGTCATAAATCGGGGGATGAGAAAAGTGTTTTGGTTTAGAGAAAATCTTAATTTCCAGGTGTTTTCAATATTTTAATTAAAACAAATCTTAAAGTTGATTATAACGACACCGGTTAAGATCCCACGGATCCATCCTTCGGCATCATTATTTTTATCGGATTCACTTAGTCCAGATGAATTTGCTAAACTCAACTGAATGAGTTCCACACTTTCATTTAGACCGTGGGAAATCCCGTTAGCAACACGTAGGTTACATCATCCGAGGTATTCCCGATCATCCAACAGGACGTTTTAATTTAGTTGTAATTGTAATTTTGTGTTACTGTTTGTGATTAAATTTTGAGTTGTTTTATATTTTGAAATGTTGTGGCGGTGAATTTTATCTTGCAATGACTTTTAACTTAGTTTTGGTTTCAGTTTTAGGGGCTATCCTAAAGGTGTGAGTTTTCATGCAACAGTTGTTTATCATGCAAGAAAAGTAAGTGCAATGCAGTTAAATAAATTGCAAGAAAGTAAATTGCAATAAAATAAAAGCGTACCTGGAGGGTCTTCCCGTCATCCCAAGCTGCACTTAAAACACAATTAGAATATTTAAGCAAGTTCCTAGGTAAAGCTAAGGTAAGGGTTATGGTTTTCTACCAAATTCCTAATCCTATAGCTAGTCATTTCCTATGACGTCTAGGTCTTTGTGTTTTGGTTTGAGGACGATTTTCTTCATCGAAGAATAATTAAGTTCGATTGTTCTTATGAACATCCTATCATATCGAGGAAGTGCTTAAGACAAATCTTAAACATCTTTTCAATATTTCAGGATTGTTTTAAGTCCAGAATGAATTTAATTATATAAATGAATTAATCATCCGAGAATTCAAGTTTTGTTGTTATCTTGCTCGATTGAACTAGGACATTTGAATATCCTATAAGTGAAGTAACATTTCATTTAATGTTCTATTTAGGGGTTATGATGACGAAAGCATTTGAGGGTAAATTGGTGTTCGGATGGTTTGTGATTTAGTTTAATTTCAATTAATGAGTTTAAATTTAGAATAGTGTTCAAGTTGCTTTATATTTAATTTCTTTCGTTTTAGGTGATGTTATATTTAATTTAATTTAATTTAATTTAATTGAGTTTTAATTTAATTTAATTCAATTTAATTCAATTTAATTTGATTTGATGTCACATTAATTAATTTGATTTGATTTAGTTTTAATTTAATTTGATTTAATTTAATTTAATTTGATTTAATTTAATTTAATTTAATTTAATTTGATTTAATTTAATTTAATTTAATTTAATTATTTAATTTAATTTAATTTAATTTAATTAATTTAATTTAATTTAATTATTTAATTTAATTTAATTTGATTTAATTTAATTTAATTTAATTTAATTATTTAATTTAATTTAATTTAATTTAATCTTTAATTTAATTTAATTTTTAATCTTAATTTAATTTAATTTAATTTAATTTAATTTATTTAATTTAATTTAATTTTAATTTAATTTTATTTTTTAATTTTAATTGAAATTTTTAAAAGAGTTTAATAATTTAATTTTAGTTTAATGATTAAGTCTTTCAATATTTTAAATTTGAGTTATCATTTTAATTAAGAATTGAATATTAATGAGATAATTGATTTAGGGATTTTTAAATTAAAGAATAAATCTCTTCCTAATAATATCCCTATTTTAATAATTCCAATTTTATTATTCTTCCAAATTTAATCCATTATTTAATTAAAGTTTAATCATTTTAAAATTGCTTAATGGGTTTCTACCCTTTAATTATTTAAATTTCAATCATCCAAATCAGATTAGGATCAAATATTTTACTTGTTAATTTTTTATTAAACCTAAAGTTTTAATTAAGGATTAAAAATTTTAATTACCACTTTACCCTTTAAGCTTAATAATTTCATAACTCACTAAATTGAACTTAAATGAAGTTGAAATTTTTATATGACTTCACTCATATGTCAATAAAGACATGAGAGGAGAAAATGTGATTTTTCCGTATTTAATTTATTTATATAATTATTTTTGGTAGAAAATAGAGATTTCCAAGGAAAATTTAATAACATGACCAAGGGAAAATTTCTGTCCTTAAGAAAATTAGGGGACATTCCTAATGACTAGAGGACCACTTGGACCAATTTTGGTGATTTTTTGAATTATATTATTTTTATTATAATTATTTTAAGTTTTGGAGTGTTAATTAATTTAAAAATAAAATAAACGTTGAAAAATGAATTTTATATTTTTCAAAAATCTCTCTGATATCAAGGAAATTAGAGAAGCAAATTTTCCAATTTTCTGATTTTTCTATGATTTATTATAATTATTTTAGTGAAAATGCTAGAAAATACATTTTTTTAATTTTCAAATTACCTTAAAGCTTTAAAATTTAATATCTCACTAAATAGACTTAATAAAAATGTGGGGTTTGTTCCTAAGTGATTAAAATTCAAAATGTGACATTTTGGTGAATTTTATTATTTTTGTGATTTTTATTATTTTTTAATTATTAAAAATATTAAAATATTATTAAAAATCAACTTTTTAGAAAATTGAAATTTTAATTTTTTAGGTTCCCCTGATATCAGAGAGGCTCCAAAACCAATTTGGTGAATTTTTGAAAGGTATTTTAAAAGTTATGAATTTTTAAAGTTTAAAATGACTAAGTCGCTTAATCAACCCAATTAGTGGGGCTAACCAAGTCCAATTGACCTCAAACTTTTATGGTGGATTCCTCAGACCCTAAAGGTCAGTGGAGAATTGATTTTAAGTCAATTTGATGCATGGTTAACTCTAATTAATTAGAGACCTATTTTGGGTGTTTAAGCCAATTAGGGTTGTATTAAATGAACTAACTCAAAACCTATTTTTCCTAGGGTTCTCTGGTCATAAGGAACATCACCAAATTTTCCTAGAATTTATTTCACAACATGCTATTTATTGGAATTAAAATACTCAAAACAACAACATGAATTTGAAAAATCAATAACTTTTTATAGGGATGGCCTCTGACTTTGGAAAATTCAGGGAATGTTCCCAAATTCAGAGGCTTCAAAAGCCCTATGGTCTCATGCCATGGTGAATTGTATACATGCATGGAGAATTAAAAGTATGCAGAGAGTAAATAAATTATAAAAAATAAAATACTTGATGAAATTAAATGATTTCTTTTCCACATTATTCTCCTCTGTTCACTCGAGCAAGAGGGTATTTTTATTTTATTTTTCTGATTTTTCTACACAGAGTTATGAATTTTTGAAGTTTAGGGAATTAAATAAATAAGAAAATATCCTAATTTTCTATTTATCAACGCGGCGCCAACTCATCCTCGGCATCTCCGAAACGCCGCGTGTCGCGCTCCCATTCGACGCCGCCATCTGACTCAGCGCTCCGAGCCCCGCGGTTCTTGTACCGTCTCCTGGTCCGATGCCATCTGAGCCGTCCGTCCGCGCGTGTATTGAATGGACGGCATCCGTTCATCGTCCCCGAGCATCCTCACCCGAGAGCCGTCCACACTAAATCCCTAAGATCTCACTCGATACTCAATGGATTTTCATGTTCTTATGCTCTATGGATTCGTCTTGAAGAGACGAACACATCTATACGGCTATCATGTATTGAAATTAAGGCATTTGAAATGGAGAATCTCCAGAAGCTCGGGATGAAGAATCAGCTCATACCTTTGCTCAGAGAAGTGTGGCTTCGATCTGAGAGTTGTTGCACCTTCGATTGGATCCTAACAAGCTCCGGATGAAGTCTCCGGTCGCAGTGAATTGTCTAGATGTGATTTCGACCAAGCCCGATCACAAAGCTTGGAGGCTGGAGCAAGCTGGGTGGCCCTGGAGATGGGGCTTTTGCTTGGTGGACACCTTCCTTGGTCCGGTGAAGGTGTAGAACCAATCAATTTGGGAATTGACTCACTGTGGAGAAGTGTCTCGGTTTTGGGTGGAATTTCGGTTGGGAAATTGGATTTTATCGGTGGGGATTAGGGCAAATTGACACTCTGGGATCAACTGCTCTAAGGATGGAGAAGGGTTTGGAACAATTTTGGCGAGTTTCGGTAAGGTTTGTGCAACTCTCTTCCATGGCCGTGAGGGTGAGGGGTTTAAATAGGAGAGGCTGGAGAGCCTTCCGGGGGAGTTGAGGCATGGGATCGAGCTTGCTCCGGTGAGGAGAAGAACGAGCCATAGTGACCATTTGGCATGGGGCAGCTCAGCAAGTGGGAATTCCAAACTTTGGCTCCTCCCAAGGTCTCGGCCATGGTGTTTTCCGACAATCCAGGCGGCTGGCCGGCAGGCATGGGTCACTCTTAGGTCCAGGTGGGTTAGGGCTGGAGGTTTGTGCAATCAATTGGCAATTGCCATGTGTAAAGGCTTTGAATTAAAATGGAATGGGGAGGGGGTCATTTTGGCCTTAATTTGGTCAACCCATTGGTTTGGGTTGGGTGCACCTCCCATGGCCTCGATTTTGGGCTGAGAGGATCAGTTGGGTCAGCCAAGGGAGAGTGGTGTGGTCTCTATCCATGATGAGGTGGCTAGACATGGTTTAGTGTGTGACATGCTTAAGGTAAAAAATGCTTAATGAAAGATTAGGAAAGGGGCCCCTCCTTTTACCATTAATGGCATGGTCACATGTCAAGCCTTCCATGGCTTCATGTGGCTTGTCCATGGCTTGCATGGCTTGTCTTTGGCTTGGGGAAAGTTGAGTCAATTTCATGGAAATGGGTTTTAAGAATTTTGGATATTTTGGTGAAAATTTGCATGAAGCTTGATTTGGAATGGTTTAATTGATGATTTTGAAACTTAGGGGTGATTTTGATTAAATGGATGATGAGGGGAAGTGTCATGTGGGCTTTGGATGGATTTGGGCTTTTGAATGTGGTGAAGTGGGCTTTTAGGAAAGTTTAAGGGGAATGGGCTTTTTGATTTTAGGATGAGAATTTAGGTAAAGATTTTGTGAAGAACTTTGTCAAATAAATGTCATAATTGGTTTAGGGATGTTCTATGAAGGGCTTAGAGTCAATTTGGTGTGATTTGGAGTTGAATTGGTTTGAATTTGGGTTTATTTGGTAAGTGGGCCTATGTAGGTCCAAGTAGGCCAAGTTGGGCTAATGTTGGGCTAGAGTTGAAATTGATGTAAAACCAATGTTGAGAAATGTTCATGGGAGTGTTTCAAAGAGGTTTTGACTTTGGTTGGGCTTTGATTTTGGGGTTTGGGCTCATTTGGGTTAGGTTTGGGTTTAGGTCAAAATAGGGCCTTTTAGCTTTGGGTTGAGTTTGAGTGGGGTTTGGGTCTAAATTTTGGGAAAATCATGTTAGTGTTTTGTTTGTGGGAATGTTAAGGAAGATTTAGAAAAGATTTGGGGTTAATTGGAGTTGAATTGGGTGAGTTTGGGTTAGGTTTGGGTCATGGGTCCAAATTGGGCTTTAAGGCCAAAAGTGAGATTGGATCCAAATGTGAATCAAATTGGACTTGGATTTGGTCTAGATTGGTATTGGGGATATTGAATTGAAGTTTATAATTGAATTGGACCAAAATTGGGGTCAATTGGGTAGGTTTGGTTTGACATTGGGTTCACTTTGGGTTAAAATGGGTCAAATTGGGGGTTTTGACAAAAGTAGGGTAAATTGACAAAATTGGCCCATGGTGTAGTTGGACAAAATGAAATTGGGAATATTTGGGATTTTCTGGAATTCTCTGGGAATTTTTTGAATTTTTGGATTTTTTGGCCAAGAGGGGTATTTTGGGTATTTGGAGGGTATTGGGAGGTTTTCTTGAAATTTTTGGTATTTTTGGGTATGGATGATCAATTTAAGTGATGTGGAAATGTTTGGAAATGATTTTGGAGAATTTTGGGTAATTTTGAAATTTTTGAGAAATTTGGGTAATTTCAAGGGTTTTGGGTAGGCTAAGTAGGTGTAGGGCCCCGGGGGTCAAAAATTGAAAATTTGGAAAATTGAAAATTTGGAAAATTGAAAATTTGGAAAATTGAAAATTTGGAAAATTGAAAATTTGGAAAATTGAAAATTTGGAAAATTAAAGATTGGGTGGATGTAAGTGGAAAGAAGTCATTTTGGTTGAGCCATGAAGCCATATCAAGCCCGCATGAGCCATGAAGGGACCCATTTGAGGCATTCACTATGTTGTTCCTAACCCTCTTAGCCAAGGGCTTAGGGGTTAAGGACCATCCATGTGAATCACCCACATGAGTCGGGAGGTCGAGTTAGGTATGGGTGTTTGAAAGTGTAGTGTCTCAGGTGTAGTGTATAAATGTAGTGTGTGTGTAAGCCGGCCCTTCACCGGACCGAGGCCACCCGAGGCGGTCCTAAGGCCAAAGAGTCCTATAGGAACTCATCCTTTAAACTTCCACATCCGATTTCAACCCTCTAGGTGATTAGGGGTCTACGGTCGAGTTTGTGGAGTTTGCGGGGAGTTAAGAAGTGGTTTGAATTTCTAAAAGGTGGGTCCCGATTCTAGTCCTCTAAGATAGTCAAAGGAAAAGCCTAAGGCTAGATCCTAAGTACTAAAGAGAAGAAGAGAAGACCTCATCAAAAATGAGGTCAACAAATGGACCCCCAATAGGTGTGGTGAGCTGACGGAGCACACCGCGCGTATTAGCGTTGACCGAAGCGATCAACAAAACCAACACAGATGTCCAAGTGACGAACTTAGGACGAAGTAGAAGAGTTTCACTTGGGGAGTAGCAAGTATATCTCCGAAACCGGAGATTCCCGAACTCTCGCCAGGGAAAGGAAAAGGAGGTGAATCCCAAATCACATGACACAGGGAATTTCGATTTAGATTTTATTTTGTTTCAATTTAAGTTTTGATGTGTGAGTTTAGATTTTAGTTTGGAGTTTCGATTTAGATTGAAGTTTTTTTTTCTTTTTTTTTCTTTTTTTTTTTTCAAAATTAATTTGAAGGATTTGATTTGAAATGAAAATTGGAATTTTGAGGTTTTAGATGTAACATCTTCAACCTCGAAAGAAAATTGAATTGATTAGATTGAATCTTTGCAATGAGAAGAGATCTCATAGCAATGCGGTATTGGATGTAAAATCCTTAACCTCAAGAGTTTGATTTTGATGTATTTCATTGCCGTAGGGAAAGAATCCTAAAGCAATGCGGTCTTGGATATAAAATCCTCGACCCAAAAGGTTTGAATTTGATGTATTTCAGTGCCGTAGGAAAGAATCCTAAAGCAGTACAGTCTTGGATATAAAATCCTTGACCCAAAAGTTTGAATTTGATGTACTTCAGTGCAATAGGAAAAGAATCCTAAAGCAGTGCGGTCTTGGATGTAAAATCCTCGACCCAAGAGTTTGAATTTGATGTATTTCAGTGCAATAGGAAAAGAATCCTAAAGCGATGCGGTCTTGGATGTAAAATCCTCGACCCAAAAGTTTGAATTTGATGTACTTCGGTGCGATAGGAAAAGTATCCTAAAGCGAGTGCGGTCTTAGATGTAAAATCCTCGACCCAAAAGTTTGAATTTGATGTATTTCAGTGCAATAGGGAAGAATCCTAAAGCAGTGCAGTCTTGGATGTAAAATCCTCGACCTAAAAGTTTGAATTTGATGTATTTCAGTGCAATAGGAAAAAAATCCTAAAGCAGTGCAGTCTTGGATGTAAAATCCTCGACCCAAAAGTTTGAATTTGATGTACTTCGAGTGCAATAGGAAAGAATCCTAAAGCGAGTGCGGTCTTGGATGTAAAATCCTCGACCCAAAAGTTTGAATTTGATGTATTTCGTGCAATAGGAAAGAATCCTAAAGCGATGCGGTCTTGGATGTAAAATCCTCGACCCAAAAGTTTGAATTTGATGTATTTCGAGTGCAATAGGAAAAAGAATCCTAAAGCGAGTGCGGTCTTGGATGTAAAATCCTCGACCCAAAAGTTTGAATTTGATGTACTTCGGTGCGATAGGAAAGAATCCTAAAGCGAGTGTAGTCTTGGATGTAAAATCCTCGACCCAAAAGTTTGAATTTGATGTATTTCGAGTGTAATAGGAAAGAATCCTAAAGCGATGCGGTCTTGGATGTAAAATCCTCGACCCAAAAGTTTGAATTTGATGTATTTCGGTGCAATAGGAAAAGAATCCTAAAGCGAGTACGGTCTTGGATGTAAAATCCTCGACCCAAAAGTTTGAATTTGATGTACTTCAGGTGCAATAGGAAAGAATCCTAAAGCGAGTGCGGTCTTGGATGTAAAATCCTCGACCCAAAAAGTTTGAATTTGATGTATTTCGAGTGCAATAGGAAAGAATCCTAAAGCGAGTGCGATCTTGGATGTAAAATCCTCGACCCAAAAAGTTTGAATTTGATTTGATTGATATTTGATTCGAGATCCGGAAGAAATTGAATTTGAATTTGATTGAGATTTGAAATGCGGAAAGATTGAATTTGAGATTTGGAAGGATGAGTTTGAACTCGATTGAAATTTGATTTAAGATTTGATTTGAAATTTGGAAGATCAAATTTGAAACTTGATCGGGAGTGGATTTGGAATTTGATTGAGAATTTGATTTGTGATTTGAAAAGATTGAAATTTGATTGAGAATTTGATTTGTGATTTGATTTAACATTCATGTTGATTTCGTTTATCTTTTATTTATTCAAATTTTTATTTTATCGCTTATTTAATGTTCATGTGAATTTGGTGTTCGTCATTTTTAGATTTTTAAAGAAAGTTTTCTTTTATCCCTTTTTTTTATTTCTTTTCTGTTCTTTGTTCGAAGTTCATTTAACTTTAATGGCGTTTCCCAATCAATTTGCACAAAAGAGGTGAAGGCCAAAAATGTGACATGGTCACTTTCATTCCAATCATGTTGAAGATACATCATGCAACTCGATCTGGAATACATTTCATACAATCCATGTAGACTCAAAACGGACTATGTATGATCTTTGGCGATCCATCAAAAGAAGCATCGATCAAAAATCCATGTACGAATAGTGGGGTACATGGTTAATACATCACCTTCCAAGCCATCCTTGGCAAGGATGCCGGCTGGATGTACGTTGGAGGTGTGATATCTCCCATGTAACTCACAGCTCATAAGGCCGGAGGTTCTCTAGCTCTGGGTCTGAATGGAAATGGTAAGGTGTCTTGCTGTCGTCCATCCTCCTGAAAGTAACTGAGATCCGCTTCACTGGCACTCCTGGTATGCAATGCTTAGCGATATCTGCTCCGTTGCCCTTCAGTATCATGACGGAACCTACCGGTAAAGGTATCTTTACTGGCCCTCGGAACTCACCCGGGCCTGCTATCCGGAGGTCAGATCCGAACATGATGTCACACTCGTTCAGGAAAGAGACTGTGCAGAAAGGTCTGACGAAGTCGTGGTGATCTATATGTGGGGGTATGCAGTCACCCTATTTGTAGATGTTGATAATGCAGCTATTGGGTATGCAATCTGCTGGCAGTACCCTACATGTTATCAATCTTTTTACCATTCTCTTGATGACTAATGGCATCGGATCTACTTGCCCATGACGGAGTATTCCCGGTGGGTTTCCCTTCTGTCTTCTCGCAAAGTTGTAGCAAGCATCCACATTGTATTGTGATTCTTCCCTTCCCTGGCATCCATCTCCGGGGTTCTGAGTATGTGTTTTCCCTTAGGCGGCCTGCTCGGCCCATTCTTTTCAAATCCCGGATACAATCCACGATTTGCTGTTGTTCATATTCTGAGAATACGTCGGTATGTAGCTCGAGGCCCTCTAGTATGTTGATTCTTCTTCCTTTAATTCTCCCGAAGTATTCAAAGGTTTTCTTTTCAACATTTTGCATTCTCTCCAGCTCGTATTCCAGAATGATCTGCAGATGGCGAGGCCTTGTGACATATTGTGGGATGTATGGTTCAATCCCTTCACGTTCTCCTGCATACCTCGGCTCCTCAGGGATGATGCCTGTCGGGACATCCCCCGTGGTTGCTTCTGCAACAAGGTCATGCATTATTGGTGGTTTTATCCGGTGGCGTGGTAACCTTCTTTCTTCGGATCTTTGTGAGATTTCCCTGGTTCTTTCTGTTATCCTAGGAGCTGGCCTCCTTTCTTCAGGTTCCTGGTGAACCGGTATCCTCGAAGTGGACGTACTGGCATTAGCAACTGTCTCGTCGCGCTGGTCTGCAGCTAGTTTTGTTAACATCTTACGGATACGGCGATTCTTATTTCTTCGTTGCGTGGCTGTGAGAGTAGCCCATCGAACTTCATGAATCTCTGTGGGCGCGGCGCTGACAAGCCTGCCCTCTGCTGTAGCGACTACAGATTTCATTTTCTTGTCTTCTTCCGTATTTGCCTTTCTTTTCTTGTTGTTGGATTGGTGGCTTGGACAACCCACTTTCATCACTGTCTGTCCGGGTAGTTCTTCTCGGTCAACTGGGACCCAGTCACTTTCCTCGTACTGTAGGCCTGTTGGTGCGAAATCCGAGTCGATCTCGATTATCGCTCCATCTTTCACCCTCTTTTCATCGAGTCTAAGGCTTACGCCATTCTTAAAGTTCAGGACCAACCGCCCGTTCGACATTTCCCCGTGAAAAGACAAGGAAAAGGATCGAGGGCATACTAAGAACAAGAACATTAAGAAAACGTTTGTTAAAGACATTTTTTTTTATTACTTCTTGTATTTTAAAATTTAACAGG